>OZ026587.1:17527265-17616265 GCA_964020215.1 Aurelia sp. 3 sensu Dawson et al. (2005)
CCAACATTAAAAGAATAATGAATGAGACAGCTGAACAGTTTATTCAAAAAACGACCAGATTTCCTAAGAAATTTTACAAAGCATTATTTCCACCTGGGACCATGGACAAGATTTTAGGTGCAAGAGTTGAGATGGCAGAGGCAATGATCTCGGGCTCATATCAAGCTGTGATAGCTGCAAGTAAGAAGTTTCAAGTTGCGATAGGAACAGCTATGTCTGCAATGACACAAAAACTAAGCAACGCAGTCATGATTGAAGGAATGCCACTCATCGATGCAACCAAAAAATGCAACATTTCGCTTAGTTCTTTAAAATCAAAGACCATTATGCAAATTTCATTGCTTTGCTTAGGCCTACCGGAAGATTTCCCCTTAATGAAGATGATTCCTCAACAAGGGTTTCCGAGGGCTGCCTTTGAAACAAAACTGACAGACATTGCCAAGAAAGTGAAGATGCCTATTGATTCATTATTAAAGCTAACTGCAAATCAAGTTGTGCTTAAATTCATGCAAGCCCAAAGAAATGACCCTTCTGTAAGTGATCCTATTTTCTACGTTGCGAAGAATAAGTCTTTGAGTATCACAAACATGGGTGGTAAGACACTGCTTGTCATTGGATATGACATCACGGCAAGATCGGCTGCCTTTGCCCAGAAACTACAAAATGGCACAGCTTCATTGATAGGCTATATGAAAAATAATACGTTAGATGCTTTGCCAGTGTTAGTGAAAAACCTTCTCGGTGTGACATTCAGCAAGAAGTATTGTTATTTTCTTTCCCTGGATTCAATCATGAAGATGCTTGATGAACGAATCAGCAGAGAAAATCGATTGAAAGCAAGCTCAAGTTTTATCATTCCACTGAACAAGGCTTCAAAAAGCGAGCTGGCCAAAATTTTAAGCAAAACAGAGAAGTCTTTGGATGAGACTTCAATAATGAAACTGCTTGGTATGATTACAGGGAAAAATGACCAAGCTGTAGCTAGCTGGCTTAACTTAGCCCGACAAGGAACAACCATGTTAAAAAAGATCAGTGTGAAAACTGCGGAACAGCTTCTTGGAACGTTCGGTACTGGAGGAGTCGTGGCTCTTGATATCGGCACCGTGACACAATTAGCTAAGAATCGGGCTTTTCCAGTTCTGTTGATGTCAATTGGCGAAATTGCTGCCGGGGCAAAAGATCCAAAAATTTTCGACAGCACATTAAGTAGTTTGCTGAGCCTTCATCCTGTGATTGGCGCATTGGTTGGACCACTAGCAAAGAAGATGGGTGTAGATGATTCAATACTGCAGGCTTTGACGTTGAATGATGTCAGATCAGCTATGAAATTAAGCAGCAAAGCATTTTTCAATGAAACCATTTACAGTGTGCTTCTCAAGTTGAGCAAAATTAAAATAAGTTAGTATACTATAGATTTTATTCGTTTATTCATTTGTTCATTGATTCGTTAATTCATTCATTGATTGATTGATTCATTCGTTAGTTTATTTATTCGTTCATTCGTTCATTTATTCTTGTATTCATTCATTCATTCATTCATTATTCATTCATTCATTCATTCATTCATTCATTCATTCATAGATTCATTTATTCATTCATTCATTCGTTCATTCATTTATTTATTTATTCATTAATAGATTCATTGATTTATTCATTCATTCGTTTATTCGTTTATTCATTCATTTATTCATTAATAGATTCATTGATTTATTCATTCATTTATTCATAGATTCTTTTATTCATTCATTCGTTCATTCATTTATCTGTGCATTCGTTTATGTATCTGCCGTAAAAGCTCTATTTATCTCCCTCTTCATCAAGCCCCCGCTCTATTAAGCCCCCTCTCCCATTTCTTCTAAACCAAACTTTTGAGTAAGTCCTTTCTCTATTAGGCCCACGAAGCAAGTTTGCACTGCATGTTAATGTTGATATGGTTCTGAATAAAAATTGTGTCGAATTTGTGTATTTTCTATGTTGATTCCGTAAAATTTGGGGCAATAGAACTGAAAAAACATTCACATTCTTTTCATTTGACTTTGTAAATAAGCCCTCCTCTCTAATCAAGTCTCGCTCTTTTAAGTCCCCCTCTTGAGTCCCAAAAATAGATAAGACCCCAGGGACTTAGAGCTTTTACGTTATTCATTCATTTATGGAAAAGTTTTTACAGAAAGAAACTGTGGTGGCTTCGAAAAACCGCGCAAAAGACCTTTTAGCTATCCAGCAAAAGAGTCTGAATCGAAGACCGAGCATTATTTTTATACATTTTCATAAGCAAGGTTCGATTGAGTGGGTTTTAAGCTTTTATACTTTTGTGTACATTCGAAGATTCTACAAAATGTGTCAAGATATCATTCGATTCAGATTCTTTTTTTAGAATAGCTAAAAGGTCTATTTTGGAAGTAGTTTTACAATGTAGAAGGGGCCCTAGAACTGATTGCCATTTAGACTTGTGCCTTTTCATCCCTTGTTTCCTTGCGTTCTTTGATTTGCTGATATCTCTTGGTCAAAAAGATTTTGAACTGTCTGTTTTGCAAGTGATACAAGCATATCAGAGAACACAGAGAACAACGGTCGAAAAAAGTCAAGCCTAATTTCCACTCTGTAGAGTTTTCCCGGTGGACGGAATTTTCACAATAAAATATTTGTCATGTGTAAAATTCTATTGAATTTCAAAGTGGCATTTTCTCTCCTAAACAATAGATTTCTAGTTCGCTGGGAAAATACGACTAAGTTGAAATCAGCCTTTGGTCTTCGTACAGAGTCGTCTTTTTAAATGTATTACTGTGCCTTTGACATGTTTGTATTTTTTAATTTCAGGCCCAGATTTTGATCTAACGATCAGAAAGCTAAGCGCAAAGAAGGGAGTATCGTTGGCATCCCTCGCTGGGCTCACATTTTACGAAACGATGAAAAAAGTCACCGATGCAACCTGGCAGCTTCCGATTTTGATCCACAAGAAGAAAGGCAACCTCACTTTGGTAAAAGTTCTCAAGGACGGCAAAAATGAAACTGAGACTATGCTCCGTGTTCTTGTAGATTCTAAAAAGTCATATAACTACACTATCGATAGACTGCTGACTGTCCTTGTAAACATGGATACCCCAAGAATTACGACCTATAAACTGGCCACTCTAGAAAGGTTCTTAAGGAATAATATGGGCATGAAGCCACCACTTAGTCCTGCGGTCCTAGTAACAGGACTAGCAGGCAAACCGTTTGTTACGTATGTTCTGCCCAAGTTGGTTTCCAGGATAAATAGTATGTTCAGGCGTAAATCGTTCGTTCATGCTTTCGCCAGAGAGGAATTCGGCGTTACGCCTTCGACGTTTGATTTATTATACAAAAATTCAGATGGCGATATTGGGAAAAAACTTGCTACGGTGACTACCAGTTTTGTCACTGGTGATCAGCACACTGCTATCAACATATTGATTAAGTTAACAACGACTGTCGAAAGGAACTTCGCAAAGCAGTTCGTAAAGAAACCTTTGAAAGAAGTGATGCGGGCTTGTGAAGGACTATCGGTTCTATCTGCCAAGCAGACATTGAGAGAAATTTTCAAAAAATGCATGAAAGGAGGCTTACAATATTTTTCAAAGACAGATAAAAAGCTAGCCAAATCTTTCATTTACGATATACCACTTGAAGAGATCAAAGACATTTTGGGCCTGAAGAAGGATTATCTAGACAAGAATATAACTGCACTTGCCACGCTATTGGTTGATGACAAATTAGGCCCTCTGTTTATACCATTCAAAGATGCAATGAAGAACCTTGGTAAGACAATGACAGAAGGAAAGAACATGACTCTCAAGGAGATATTGAAGCTGCCAAATTTCTCGAAGTTTTCTTTGCTTAAATTTTCACAGAGCAAATTCAATCGAGGCAATCTTCAGGATTTTGTGTCCTTTCAGTTTTTACATATCCTTGGTGAACGTTCTGTTGAAAATTTACACAAACTGACGAGAGACGGCAATCAAGATTTGTCAAATGCTACTCTCTATGGAATACTGAAAAGATCTGTCGCGATGTTGAAAAAGAGTAAGATTTTGTTATTTTCTATTTTCTAATTACCGCAGAAAAGGTATCTGGCCCTCTCTCTATTCACCCTTCCCCCTCTTAGTAATAAGACCTTCCCTTTTAAACCAAAATTTCGGTAATGTCCATCTTCATTCAGCCCCCCCCCCCCAGGTGAGTTGCCAGAGGCTACCAAAGATTTTCCACTTATTTAGCAGAACCTTAATTTTGGTATGGTTAGGGATAACGACTGTGTTGAATTGGTGTATTTTGACTGGTAAACTTGAATGTCAATTCCAAAGGGGGGGGGAGGATTAAAAAAACATTCTTTTATTCCTCAAAGAGTTTAGAAATTGAACTTTGATAGTCATAAGTTTTCAGCGTTTTGTTTGAATTATCATATAAAAAGAAACACATCCTAATCCTATAACTATTGCTAGTAAAATTCAATTTATGTGTGAAACTTCAATTACAATGGGATATTTGAAGATTTCCTGTCTCTGCAAATGCAAGCTTTTAACCTTGCACAAACCTGAATTTATCTTTACTTGCATATTCAGGTCCGTGTAAATCTGGTATGATCAAATGTGGTAAAAATTATGACTGCTCTCGTGATGATAAACTCACCTACAAATGTTCATGTAAAAGTGGATACAAGCTGAAAGACTCAGAATGTGTAAAAGAAGGTAAGTTTAAACTTTGAAATTTTTTGGCATGTGTTAACGCAGCGATTTGCCTTTATTCGTTTAAAATCGTCGTCATCGGATGTCTTCTTCATCCAGAAGGTTGACAGCCATGCTTCTCCAAGCTCTTCTATCTTGAGCCTTTCGGACCATCTCCGTGTATGATGTTGATTCTGTCCATTCATGTACATTTGTTGCCCATCCAGTTCTTGGTCGTCCTCTACCTCTCTTCCCTTGCACTTGACCGTCCACAAGTACTCTTTGTATATTATCTCTTCTGATCATGTGGCCAAAATACACCGTCTTCCTCTTCTTTATTGCTGGTATTACATACATCTTTATCTTTAGCATATTCAGTATTTCTTCATTTGTTTTCCTTCAAATCCATGATATTTTTAGCAGCTTTCTACATACCCACATTTCGAATGCTTGCAATTTCTTTATAATTTGTTGTGTCAGAGTCTAAGTTTCGCAACCATACCATACAACAATGTTGATCACATACAGGGTGTCTCAAAAAAATTGTTCGACGTTTGATTAAATATTGAAAAATAAGGACAACATGAACAGGCTCATGGAAAGATAACCCTGTTCCTAAGGTTATGAAATAATTTAGAGACCAAAATCGTGCAAATCGGTTGAAAATTCACTGAGTTACGAGCTCTCTAAGATTAAAAATATGCGATAGCTGAAACCAGAGACCCCCTAGATTACTTGTATTGCAAAAAGCTCGAAGACAGAGGTAAGAGAAGCTTATCCAATGTCATACCTCTCGTTGATATCAGAGCAAACCAAATACGACTTCTAAAGTAAATTGTTTCTTGCGATCATTCTCAAAATTCCTTAACATTGCATTGTTCCAAAAACAGTGGTTCAAAACAAAATCGGCGAGAGACTGAATCTGTTTCCTCAAAGCATCCATATGCTTGACAGTTAGGTTATCGAATACCTGTTTGAATCCCACTTGGTTCGCCCTGAAACAATTGAGAAATAACAGAAACGACGGCCTCTGTAACGTTTACCAAAAATGCCATTTCGAGGCCTCTGGTTTCAGCTTTCGCACAAACTTGAACTTCAAAAACTTGCAACCCCATGAATCTTTATCGGATTTGCAAGATTCTTGTATCAAAAATTAATTTAAAATCTCAAGACAAGGGTGGCTTGACCAAAGGTCCATTCAGCGTATTGTCATTTTTTAGTATTTAATCAGACGTCGAACAATTTTTTTGAGACACCCTGTATAACATTTGATTATTCTCAGTTTTGTTGTTTTACTGATGTTTCCTCGTTATAAATGATTTTTCAAAGCTATTAAAAGCCTTTCTCGCTATTTCAATCGTATTGATGATCGCCTTCTCACACCCTCCGTCGTCAGTTATTGTCTGACCGGCAGAGCAGAAACTGCTTAAAATGACGTCATCGAGAAATCTGAGATAAGGAAGTGTTTGGATATATAAGCTTTTTGAAATGATCAATCAAGAGTGCAAGGCCCTAGGAAGAAATATAAAGTGTTGCCTAATTTTGGGATCTGTTGCAGGGATCTAAGGGGGCTCAAAGTTACGAGTTTTTGTGCATGCGTACGCAGTTTCTGCTCTGTCTGTCTGACCTAGATGTTTGAAGTTATTCACTTGATCAATCTTACATCCATCTATTTTAATGTTGATCTCTGATGTTTCCTCTTTCCTGGTTACCACCATGGTTGTTGTTTTCTTAGCATTCATCTTCATTCCATACAATCATACTGCGATCACACTGAAATGATATAAGAGCAATAACATTGAGAGATATTTTGTTTCACAGCCAGTATGTTCAGTTAGAGTTAATCAGCGCAAGAAGGATGTAATTACTTCTGCGAGGCAGTAGACGATACGAAGATGCTGTGAAGGAGAAGCGACTAGTCTAGTTAGAGTTGGAAATTTTCCTTGCTTCAACTGTTCATTCCTTCCCCAGGCTATGGGAGATTTTCTGCTAAGAGCCCTCCTCAAAACCTGATTGAAAACAACGACCAATTTCGTCGGTTATTCTTCCCAACAGCCATGACATTTACAAGAATCACCACATGTATACCATTTACGATTAAGGTACCTTTGACTTAAGGTGGCTCACTATTGAAAAAATTCAAAATCACGAAACAGTGAAAGGTGGTTATTGTATACCAAGTAGAAATTAGTTCAAAAAACAAAAGACAATAAGTTAAGGTGGCTCGCCTCTGATATAGATTTCACAAACTGCTACACACTGGGTGTCAAGCATAGCTTCCAAATCTTTAAATGTACGTAAAAAGGCGGGTGTAAATTTCAATGACCTATTTCTTTAAACTGAATGACTTTTCTATGATTCTTCTTTTCAGAAATCTTCAATATTTGTCGAAGTTACAGCCTATTTTATATTTAAGCTCATTTTGTGTTACTTCATCAAATTTCTAAATAACAAACCAGAAGAGTGAAAGAGCTTTGCTTGATACCATATTGTAGGCATCCATAAACTATGGTTTTCTTGAAAATTATTTGATCTTTCGTCAACAGGTTTAGAAATTACGATAGTTTTAAATTTTTCGAAAATTTTCTTGAATTCTTAAAAACGAAGAAAAATAGTGTAATTCTGAAAATATTGAAGATTTCAGAAGAGTCCAACGGCAGATTTACTGTAAAATAGTTCAAGTTTCTTTGAAGCCGTTCAGTTCAAAGAAATATGTAATACAATTTTACCCAGCTTTTTAGAGATTAAAAACCTATGCTGTCCTATCGCTCATGGTTTAACCAATAGTTTTTGGGCGGGATTCTGTGTTGCCTCGTTTTTGTTATCATTCAGGTAATAGATAGAGGACAATAACCTTTCAAACCCCATTCATTTTTCTATCTCACCTGAAGTTTCGTTTCTTTCAGTTAAAGCTACCTGTGAAAAGACAAAATGCCCAGCTGACAGCATCTGCGTGACTCTTGCCAATGGTATGCCTGTTTGCAAATGTAAATCAAAATGGCAGAAACTGAAGAAGGGTAAATGTCAAAGAGTGAGAGGACGTGCAATTAAAGTAAGTCCCATCATTCCTTTTGCGGGGTGTCTCAAAGTGTAGATAGATTTGGCTTGGCCCAGCAATGTGAATTTGAATTTAATCAATGGCTGATAACTCTGCAATAACAAAGACAGAGTTTGTAATGCAATAGCAACAGTTACTTTAATTGATACTTCAATTCAAACCGAATAGGAACTCAAGATATAGGAATTCTCTCAACCAGTAAATCAAACAAACACAGCCGGAAATGTTGCCCTGAAACCAGTTGGGCAAAGTCTCACTTTGTGTAAGCGAAAGGTGATTTTTAAGAGAAGTTATGTGCTTATAAGGAAAGAAGAAGGGTAAATCTTAAGTTCTGTCTCGCAGACTTCGTTCATTTGATGCGGGAACTGTGTGTTAATTACGTCATTTAAGTCCTAAAAACCCGAGAATTATAATGCCTTCTGCTCTGCTTCTGAATCAAATAAACAAAATCTGCGAGATAAAACTTCTCGTAAAAACCACATTTCACTTGCACAAGGCGAGAATTTGCCCTACAGGTTTGGGAGCAACTTTTTCAACCGTGCTTGTTTTGATTTACTGGCTAAGAGAATTCCTTTGTCTGCAGTCATTAATCCCTTTAAATAGAGGTAGAACAGCTGCTGTTATTGCCTTGCGAAAGCTGTCCTTGTTCTTTAAAAATGTTTCACGACAATTAACCTGAACATAGCCTTGTAGGGCCTGTTTATGTGAGCAAAAGCACCTCACTTGCCAAACCTGGGGATGAGAGGCGGGATTCCACCTTCCGATAAAATCTGCAAGTTATGGAGTAAAAGAAATGAAAGCTGTTATATATGTCCTTGTCATTTGATTTTGTGAGAAAACCCCTCCCCTCTCAAATAAGCCCCCTTTCGGAGTATCCGAAATTAATTAAGCCTTCCGGGGCTCAAAAAAGATCTTTTACAGTACCTCTTCATGGCTACTTCATGGGAACTGACTTCAAATCCTCCAAAGGAAACTACAAATTAATCTGAAACCCTTCAAAGAAAGAAGATAAGTTACTAGCTGCAATATAGAGCAGCGTTGAATAACCAAAAACGCGTTTCAACGCACACTTGTCAAACAAATACATTTTATTTGCAGGTGAAAAAGATGCGACTGAAACAAAAATACGTAAAAGAGTATGGCGATAAAAACTCCAAGATCTTCAAAGCCAAAGCCGCAGAAATCGAAGCTGTTTTATTCAATACACTTTGCAAAAAGCTAGGATGTTCAGCAATTGTCGTAACGGCTATAAACAAAGGAAGTTTGTTGGTTGATTTCGACGCTGTTTTTGATGCAAATGCGAATGTGTCTGCGGTGCAAGTGCAGTCAACAACGACCGCTGCCTTGAAAAGTAAAGAAATGGCCGTTTTGAGCCCAGATACTGCAAGCAAGCCAGAGGCACAAGGTATGTTTCATATTACAGCTAAATGTTTGCATGCCAAGGGGGGTATACTTGGGCTGCAAACATACGGAGAAGTGCCACTGGAAAATTTGAAAAGCACCCTTTCTTGAATTTAGGTTCCTTTAAGTGATAACTTATTCCGTAGCAAAATTTTCTTAAACGAAACCCTGTCCCTGAGTTTTTTAAAATTGTGCACTACCTTGGAAATTGGAAAGAAATCTATAAGAATTCGCGGAAATTTTGCCATCCTAACGTATAAAATCGCATTCGTGGAGTGCGAATGGCATAAGATTAAGTTACGGAGTCTGGTATGAAAATATGGATTGTTTCATGAACCCGACTATGCGAGAATGATAACGCTGTCCTTTAGTAAGAATCCGGAGAACGATACCCTACTCAGCGGCACGTCAACACAGGAAAACTGCATGAGAACCCCCTCCCCCCCTTCCCGGCTTCGCCTAATCTGTTTATAATTTTGTTTATAATACAAAGAAAAGATTTTCGGCCACTGACATGAATTTTCACCTTTTTCAACATTTTGAGGTGGCCAACGGCAGTACGTTTGTCAAACATTCTGATAATTTAGGCCAACTCTGGTTGCTATGTCGCCATTTCTTTCATGAGCACACGGTAAAGAGGGTAGCAACAATTAAGAAATGAGAGAGCAATAGGAGAGCCTCATTTTTGTTGAAAATGAAGCTCATAACAAGTAGGCGAAGGGAGGGTAGAGAGAGGAAAGAAGTAATGTCTTAAAAACGAATTGCAAACCCCAGGGGGACTCCCTATTAGTAAGTGACGGCGGGGTCAGACATTTGTTGGCTTTGCGAAGCGTTGTCTTGTAAACCTTTGGGTACGCTATTTGGTGCATAATCAGTAGATTTTTGGGGTTGCTGATAAGAAAATTTGACAAGGCGAGTGCCAGGCTGAGTTTTTCACCAAAATATTGCAGTGCAGTTGCCAAAAATTCTATAAAACCTTTTAGTTTTTATGTACCATGAAGCAATGAGTATATTTTTGGGGTCTAAAAATGTCCTAAATTCAGTATATTTTTGGGTTTTTTAAGATATACTGTGTCTGACCCTCCCCCCCCCTCGGTCACATACCAATAGAAGTTCCCCCTGGGTGGAAAACAGTGCAATTCACCATTCATAACAGTTAAATCTCCCTCATCATCAGTTAGAAAAACCCCGGAATGGCTCTTTGAAGGTTTGTAATTCCCTTTAACAGAATCAAACCCTTGTGAATCAGGCATGGCTGATTGTGGTAAAAATACGAAGTGTGTAAGTGCAACGAGAGGCAGCTACTCATGCCCATGCATAAAAGGATACAAGAAGAAAGGAGATGATTGTGTAAAAGGTATGTTATGTTTTTGGATATCATCAGCCCCGGTCAAACTGATCTGATCAAACTTTCACCGAACAGTTATCGAAATTCATACTTGAATTTATTCCACGTTGTGATTTCGTTGTCAAACAGAACTAACATATCGCCAAACATTTCATCAAACATTTTGCACGAGGCCTGTGATAAGAAGATGCCTGTGCAGTTGCCGAGATGCTGCAGAGCATGTACAGAGGCATTCATGAAATGTTTGCTCTGTTTAAGGCCCTATTGTATGATCAAGGGATAGAGCTCTCAGCTACACGTGTTCTAAATATGAATCTAGATAGATGAGTGCAAAAAAGATGGTGTCAGGGATTTTGGTCAAATGCAATATTTTTAATAGAACGTATTGCATACCGATCGAGAAGCAGATTATGTCACCCCTCAGAAATCGTTTTCCTTTCCTTGATCGCATTTCTCAAATGCAAGCTATGGAGAAAAACATTTGAACCGATTTTAATTTCATTACCCCACTATTTTTATGCTTCATTGTTGGCAAACAAAGGTTACAAATTTTCGTTATTATTCGCCGGTTGGTCCACAGGAAGCCCAGGCAGTTAGTTAACTGAACAATGATAAGTTTACAATCTTAAAATTGATAATTGTATACTACCTTTGTGTGTTATTTGTTGCACTTCTCCACTGCTGTACTTCTGCACTGTACTGCATAATTGTTCGAATGCAAGAGTTCGATACAAAATTTACTCGCTGGTATTCTTATATTGGTAAATATTTACCAATATAAGAATACCAGCGAGTAAATTTTGTATCGAACTCTTGCATTCGAACAATTATGCAGTACAGTGCAGAAGTACAGCAGTGGAGAAGTGCAACAAATAACACACAAAGGTAGTATACAATTATCAATTTTAAGATTGTAAACTTATCATTGTTCAGTTAACTAACTGCCTGGGCTTCCTGTGGATATGGCTGAGTTTTCGGTCTGTCGCTTGTGGCCGGTTTGAGCTTAATTTAAGTTGGAGAAATATTGAGAAATTTTGATAATGTTATGAATATTTGTTTTAAACACGAACGACGCAGTTCGCCGATATCCGGTTTTTCCCGTGGAATGCCCCTTTAAAGGGACAGGGTCACTTAATATAAACAAGCTTCTTTCGAAACGACGATTTTGCAGTTTTTTTGATAGGCCATATCACAGAGATTTTCCGCTATTTTTCTCCAAATGGACGTGTTATCTTGAAGGTTGACTCTTGTACTTCAAAGAGAAACAACCGAAACACTCATATGTTGTACGATTGCAGAGATATTGATGGATTTTTCGAAGTAACTTTAGTGTGGATTCACCCCATCCACCAAAATCTGTACAGAACACAATGGCCACGTGTGGGCAACAATATAGATTCTAGAGATAACAGGTTTGTTTATGGTTACGTGACCCTGCCCCTTAACGTTGGAAATTTTTGGCGTTTTATGTATTTATTTGTCATTATTCCTTATCTTCTCACAGGTGGACTGAGCATGGTATTGATCATAGTAATCATCATCGTTGCATTTGTTGTTGTTGTTGTGATTATCGGTGTCGTCATATACAAGTTGAGGCAAAGACGTCACACCAAAAGTGACCACTATGGTATGGCCTTTGACAACAAAAAGGAAGGTGAGAGAGTACAGCTTACTGGTGAAAGTGAAGGTGGAGGCTATGGGTTCAGCTACGGAGGAGGAAGAGATTCAGTTGCGAAAGGGAGGCTGGATAGTGAAGAAATTGCATAATTTGTTATTTTCATTTGAATTGAACGCTGCCCCCTCCCCCTGGAGAATCTATAAAGCCGTATGATGAACAGTGTGAGATGCTACATTGTGAGGAGGTAAATTCTTCCTAACTTCGGTAAGCATGAAGCTTAAAAAAGTCTTTAGTTTTGCTTGCAGGCCGTATGCCAGCTTGCATCGCTCAAAAATGTTATTTCAAGACTTCCCCCCCCCCCCTCCCGAAGAACTTAGATTTGTGTGTTGCTTTACTGTGAAACGCTGGAGATAATTAGGGTCCAAGTTAGGCAACTCGTGTATTTTGGAAGTATGTCAGAAATGATGCGTAAAACGGCTGCCTGTATCCTATTGATAGATGTTTTATGCAATTTTCTTATCTTAGCTGTGTTTCAAAATATACCAGATAATCAGAGATATAGCTGAATTTTCTAAAATAGCACAAATGAACAGCGCACGACACTTAACTTCCTGTTGTGTTTATCGATCGAGGTCACTAGGTTTTAGTTAGATTGACCCATTCCCCCTAGCTAAGGCACCTTTAACCTCATTGATTTACTCCAAAGGTTGATTTTCTCCTAATCTTTTTATGGAATTTTTGTGATTTTTCGAAACGTTTCGTACTTTATTTGAGCACCCAGAAGCTTCTGTCAACTTCCTTTTCCAGCCAGTCTTTCGTTTTGATGCAACTTAATTTGTATTTAATTTTGTTGTTTTTACCTCATTTTTTATGATGTTTGATAAATATTTATATTCTTGTCGTATCCGTATATATTCCTTTTCGCAGCTACATGCAATTTTAGAGTAATTCTTTCATCATAAGAGAAAAATATTCTCTTTGTTTAAACAGGCTCTTTGTTCTTCCAAAAGTTATGGCATTTGATGATATCAGTAGCATATTTGTGAATGGCAAAGTGCAAAAAATCGATTGACAATGCTTCATAATTTGCAGTAAAAACAGTTTAATGAAGGTGTAAGACAATACACCTTTTCAACTAAAGGCCTCGTTTGGAAGATATTTGAAAATTCTTGACAAAAAATTTTGACTACAGATTTGGATTCAGAACCCTAAGTTTAGTTTAATTGCAAATTTTCATATTCATAGAGTATTTGAGTTCGATTTCATGGCAATAGTAAATTTGAGAATTTATATGGGATTCGACCTTGAAAATCTTTCAGGGTGTACTTTTACACCCTTAGTCATTATTCGCAGTCAGATCCCTTATAGATATTCAAATTTGTTATCCTCATAAAATTAGATTCCCTAACAGTTAGATCATGAAACTTTGCAATTATACTGAAAGTAGGGTACTGAATGTGAATCTGGGGTCAGAAAGTTCATATGACGCAAGCTTAAGAAATTTTTAAAATTCCAAAACGAGGCCGCTTAGTTGAAAAGGTGTATCATGGGCCAGCTAGAGAAGATTTATTCTTGATGTTGGTGCAGTCATAACGTTCAAAGTCATTCCCACAAAGCCATGTTACCCTAAGGCAAAATTTTTCTTCCCTCGCTAGTCCATGAGCGGTAGGACACTTTGGGTGTATCAGTGTGAAATTTGATCAATAGCGAACCACCTTAACCTATTGTTCTTGTGTGTTTTGAACTTATATTTACTTGGTCACCGTATCGCTGTTTCGTGATTTGAAATTTTTAATAGTTAGCCATCTTTAAGGTAGATGTGCACAGGTGGCTAACTACTGAAAGTTTTTGAATCACGAAATAGCGGTAAGGTAACTTGCTACTAAGCAAAGTTAAGTTCAAAACACAAAGAACAATAGCTTAAGGTTGCTTGTTAGTGGTCAAGTTTCACACTGATAAACACTTGGTGTTCTATCGCCCATGGCTAATGGTAAACATTTTAGAAGTTTGATTCTTATTATATCTTTTGTTTTAACAAATGATTTTTTGGCAAAAAATTTCAAAGTAGTCTTAAATAACGGACTCTTCATGATAACGCCATAGATGCAACAAAGACAGCAATCTGTAGAAAGAAATCTGCTAACTCCAGTAAAAGAATATCAACCAAAGTAAACATGTAACGAGAGAAAACTGTTGAAACCTGCGAGAGAAAGGAGAATTAATCTTATTATCTGAAAGGAAAGAAGTAGTAACTTACCAGTAACAAAGAACAACGTTGTTGAAGAACAACGTCGCACAACTGATGAGTGTGCGACGAAACGCGTTTTTGGGTATTCAACATCGTTCTTTGTTTATTTTGAGTTACTAACTCGTTTCTTTCCTTTCAGATGGTAAGATTAAGACTGCGTTCATACAATGCCGGCACATTTTGAAAACGGTGGAAAAAGTGACGGCGGCAAAATTTGAGCTAGCGTTCACACGATACCGGCACAATTTGAACATAAGATCCTTTTGGATGATTACAAAGTCCGTCCTGAGCTAAACAAGCATAAGATTATCTGATTATTGATTTCTTCATAACCCCAAATGATCGTTGATTCTGTTTTTTGCTACAGTCAGAGAGATGAGTGTTGCTGCTAAAGTCGCCTTCAATGGAAAATCGAGCGCCTAGTATAAGGACAAGAATCGCCTCAAGGTCAAAGGCAATATTTTGGTCTTTATGTCAAACGAGAATGATACGGAAAAATCAAAAGTCATTACCCCTAGTTTGCTTATAGTTCGTGCACAAAACTATTGGTGCATCTGTGTCAAATGAGATGTCATGTGAGATTTACGATAACGCAAAATTACTTATGCAGAACCCTACAGAACGTTTCAGTTGTTGCTATTCGCGGGCATCTAATTTGAGACAAGCAGTCACGAAGATTCCTCTGTGCAGAATGATATGCATGAAGATGTTTTGGTTCAGTGTGATCACGTCCCTTCCCCCAGTCCATGGCGCCATTGCTTGCTGGGATTCTGCACCTTTCGTCTCAACTTCACCTGCGATGATTGCATCCGTTGCTGTGTAGGAGGGGGGTCCTTCTACCTTTGGTTATGCTGCAAATGCTAGCCTCTGTGCAGTTGAGTTATTTGATTAAGTTGAGTTATTTGCATAATGAGTACTATCAATAAGTGGCTAATGATTCGTTCGTTCTAGAAAACGATTGTTTTGACATAATTAAGCTGCTAATGAAGTCAAGAACGTGCCAATTCTGGGTGAATTTGTTGCTGTGCCAGGGTAAACATCCTAGTAATTTATCCATCTTATGGTGTCAAATCTGTCTAACATGAAATAAGCCGACGTCAAATGTTGCTATAGGATCGCGGGAAACTTCTGTATCGCATGCACTTTCTGTGCGCTTTCTTTATTTCAGTGCTCATTAGCAGAGATAAAACGGTAATCAATTGCATTAACGAGCGTGACGGACTTTCTTACTTACTGACCTCGAAGCCCCTTCTTAGATTACAAAGTGGACTTTGTAATCAAAAACGGTAGGAAATTTGACAGTAAAAACTCGTTGCAGGACTTTGATGCTAAAGAAAAGTACCTACACCCTAAGAATCGACCAGTCTCGATCCAAAAGCGTCGAAAAATGTTCTGTTTACATCATTGTCGAGTGTTCACACGGTGCTGTTTCAAGTTAGACCGGTTAGGGTTCCGTTTTCAAAATCTACCGTTTTCGAAATCTGCCGGCAAAATATGTGCCGTTTTCGTGTGAACGGGAGGCTTATCCATCAAATTTTTCATCGTTTTCAAAACATGCCGGCGTCGTGTGAACACAGTCTAATTCTCCTTTCTCTTGGAGGTTTCAACAGTTTTCTCACTAGTTACGAGTTTATTTGGTTGTTGTTCTTTTACAGGAGTAACAGTATTCTTTCTAGAGATTACAATACTTTTGTTGCGTCCGTGGTTTTATCATGATGAGTCCGCTATTGAAAAGCCATTTTAAAATATAAGTTACTCATCATTCACAGCATAGAGTAGTCACACTGATATAATCAATTGGCAAACAGATCAAGAGTATTAGGATATTTTGCTTTATTATTTATTTACCTTGTTTTGATCCCTGTGTCTTGTTTGTTGTCTTGTTTTCTGTTCTGTTTTGTTTTCAACTGAGCGTGGTTGGCCCAACCGCTCTCAAGTTGTTCGAATAGAGCTCCCTTGTATTTCTGTGTTTTAGTGCGCCTTCGCACAAGATAGGTTTTAAAACCGCAAAGCAACAGGAAATCTTACCATGGTTGAGCCTAACCACGCTCAGTTGAAGACGAAACAGAGCAGAAAACAAGACAACAAAACAAGACACAGGGATCAAAACAAAGTAAATAAATAAGCAAAACATTCGTGTCCTAACACCCTTGGTAAACCGTAAAGTAAACTACATTCTCAGCTCCCTCCTTTGAGATTCCTGACTACGTCCATCCACAAGCGTAATAGCCAAAGGGCGCAGTGGGTACCATGCCCCTCCAAGTTTTTGATAATGCCTATTGCAAAGCCTCATTTGATTTTTATGATTGCCCCTCCCGTTCTCAAAATGCCTTTTAGCCAATTTGAACTTAGATTTTCGGGTTTGAAGTAGATTATTTCTCAATGCCTTCGAACGTTAGACATTCACGTTGCGGTAAACTCCAACGTATAATAGTCAACTTTTCATAGGACCTTTTGCAGCGGCCATGCCTTTTGGAAACATCCTTTTGTGTGTGGTCTCCTTCATGAAAATGTGGCCTTAAGTAGCGGACTCATCTGAATAAAACATTGACGCACAATAAACTTGTAACCTGTAAGAAAACATTGTCTACTCCTGTAAAAGAACAGCAATAATATAAGATAAACCTGTAACTGGAAAGAAAGCTGTTAAACCGGCAAGAAAATAAGTAATCAGTTGTCCACAACGTTATTACACCAAATACGTGTTTCGTCGCAAGCTCATCAGTTTGGTTCATGCGAAGAACAGGTAAAGCCTGGTTTCCATATGATCGTAACAGTCGGCGACGCTTCGGCGACGTGTCCCCGATCAGTCGGCGACATATGGAAACGATCACTGTTATGATCATATGAAAACAAAGCTTTGAACTCATCTCAGCTCTTTCGATGCGTCCCCGTACCATCCCCGTCTGATCGGCGACGTCGGCGACGTTGTTCAGAAAATGTTTCCATTTAACAAAACCGTCGCCGATGTGTCCCCGAGCCTGCCTCGGCGACGCGTCGCCGACTGTTGCGATCATATGGAAACCAGGCTTAAATGACACGACCAGGCTGATTTATACCGAACATGAAAATGGCTGCCAACATAGAGATGGAACTTGCAATGTAGGCTGATTACCCAGCCCCCCCCCCCAAGGCAGCCATGGTTCCCCAGTGTCCTTTGCGGGCGTAGTGGAATTCCAGACCGTCGTAGAATCAAATTTATTCTGAACAGAAAAGATTGGTCCCCTCTAAAATAGTTGAACTGACAAAAAATTTGAATATTTTACGCTAGAAGGGACCTTCTTTTATCTCGTAGTTAGTATTCATTCACATTGTAAGAAATACACTAATCAGGGTACAACCTTAATGCTGCACTATATTCTTCAAGTTTTGATGTAATTTAAAAGAGAAGTAACTACGACCAACACCTTGCTTGTTTTTGTCCATGTTCAACCTCGTCTCGCTACCAAATTTCCCAAATATTACTACTTGTCAGCAATGACTTCGACACATTTTACCTCATGTTATCCCGTAAGGATCCGTAGAAGCTCTACAGAGCATAGGTTCCAAGTCTTTAAATCGGTGTAAAAAGGCGGGTATAAAATTCAATGACCCATTTCTTTAAACTGAACGACTTGAAAGGAACTTTTTTAGCCAATTTTCTATGATTCTACCGTTGGACTTTTCAGAAATCTTGAATATTTGTCAAAATTACAGCCTATTTTACATTTTCAGCTCATTTTATGATGTGACGTCATCAAATTTCTAAATCACAAACCAGAAGAGTGAAAGAGTTTTGCTTGATGCCATATTGTAGACATCCTTAAACTATGGTTTTCTTGAAAATTATTTGATATTTCGTCAACCGATTTAGAAATCACGATCGTTTTAAGGTTTTTTCCAAAATTTTCTTGAATTCTTAAAAAAGAAGAAAAACGCTGTAATTCTGAAAATATTGAAGATTTCAGAAAAGTCCAACGGCACATTTACTTCATAATAGTTCAAGTTTCTTTGAGTCCGTCCAGTTCAACGAAATAGGCCACAGAAGTTTACACACAGCTTTTTAAAGATTTGAAACCTATGCTGCTCTACAGTAAATCCCCGCATTTAACTAAGAACCTACCAAGATAAGAACTTAGAGGCTGTTTTTCCTAAATTTTGTACCTTGCAATTAAGAACCTGTTTAAGTCTGATGAAACATAGATTCTTATTGTGGAGGTTGCTCTTCTATATACAGTAGATATTTGATTGCTGTTATCAAGGTCATTGTGGTTCCAGTGGGCTTTGAAAGCTTTATTCCCCTCCCCCAATTGCTTAACAGGTCAAAAAGAACGCTTCGAAAACAAGTAATAGGGCCTGGTCTTAGTACCTTTGAAATCAGAACCAATTTCAGCCTGGCTCTCGAAAAGGTAGGTTCGTATACGCGTGGATTTACAGTATTGATTGAGCTCGGGAGGGGTTTGATCTCAGACACGCCAGAGGGGCTTAATTGAGAGGGTGGGTTTTTTCACAAATGACATAGATACGATCAATGATAGCTAGAGGTAGCTACAGCCGTCCCCTATCGGAAAAATTTAGTCCCCCTGTCGGAGGAATTTTTGGGTTCACCGGATGAAATCATGAAATTTGGGAGAATGACGTACGAAACTGCATGTTTTAGCTGTTATAGTCCCCCCTGTCGAAACCTCCAGGCCCTCTGTCGGAAGATTTCTGGTGCCACCCCTGCAGCTTAATCAACAGATATGCCCCACATGAGACCAGAACAAAATCTAAATTCTGGATGGACTGGCAGGGAGTGATGCCAGTTTTGGACGAAATGGATAAAGATCAGCGCTTGTTGTGGCATTTACGCAATGTGATTGGCCAAATTTGCAGAAGGTTGTCTATTTTGAGCTAATCAAAATTTTGTTCAAAGTTTGCTATTTAGCTTCCATTTGAGGAGGAAATGAGTCACGTACCCAGGACCCTCCTTCAGTACCCCACTCTCCAGAAGAGGATTAATTTTTTCAGAGTCTGGCACCTGGGGTACAAAGGACTGGGACCCAGGGTGACAATTGCTCTTTGTTACGCTCAAAGGCCGTTGGAGAATGATCCCTGCCACTGCCAGGGCCAGGCGGGGGTGTATGATGGAGGTAAACACACCCTTGCTTTTAAAAAATCTGGCTAATACTAATATTGCACTTAAAAAATGAAATGGAAATGTATGGGTAAACCTTTTTACCCCCATGACCCTATACATTGATCACCAAGGGGAATTCCTTAATAGTAAAGTGACAGGGGGGGTTAGACAGTTTTTGGGTTTGTAAAACGCCGTGTCTGGTATACCGTTTGGTAGGCTATTTGGTGCATAATCGGTACATTTTTGGGGTTACTAATGAGAATATTTGATAAGGTGAGTGCTAGGCAAAGCTTTTCACCAAATCATTGCAGGGCAGTTATAGCCTGTGTTCCAGACCACTTGTTCAAGTGGTCTGGAACTCTGGAACACAGGCTAGGCAGTTACCGAAAATTCTATTAAACCTCTGGTTTACATGTACCATGAGGCTGAGTACATTTTTGAGGGTGTAAAAATGTCCTAAGTTTAGTATATTTTTGGATTGAGTACATCTTCGGGTGTAAAATGTTCTAAATTTAGTTTATTTTTGGGCTTTTCAAAAGTAAACTTTGTCTGACCTCCACCGTCACATACCAATGGAACTCCCCCCCCCCCCTCCCCCCCGGCCTTGATCATGATCTCCACACCTTTCTTTCACCGAGATCTGTAGGGATCTGGATCGAGACAGCCCATAAGTCATTGCGAGTACGCACGCTGCTGAGCTTTCCTTTCCTTCGCCAAGAAGCAAAGAGAAGACACCTCAAACGACAACCTCCCAAAGATCAGCCCAAAATGTCTGAAGACGGCCGAAAACTCTACGTTGGTGGCTTATCATGGAAGTATACTGACGATGACCTTCGCGCTCTATGCGAAAAATTTGGGAATATCGAAGATGGTAAGAATTCTATCGCCAAAGTTTCTTCAGGCCAACCGAACCCAAAAGCAAGCGCGGTGCATGCGGTACAAGACAAAGCATTCCGAAAGTTGGTCACCCACGTTTTCGCTCGCTCCAGTTGTTTGGAAAAGATTAGGATTTAATGATGTTAAAAGAATAGGTATTAAACAACCCAGCGTAAGACAGGTACAAAACAGAACCGAAATGAAAATACGTTCAGTTGAAAAGTAAAGTTTGCTAAGGTGCAGCCCGATTGACATGCATTCACTAGCAACTACAGCAGTGTCGCCCTGAATGGGTTTATCACAAATAGAGTAGGTATCCTCATTAAAGTGCACGACTCTCAGAAATGTGCTCTTCGTGAAAGTTGACTTTGGGGTCATGGACAAACAATTTTCGTCACAGTTAACGGAATTGGGCCGTTAACTGCTTACCCCCCCCCCCTTCTTAACGGACCACTAAAATACATGGCTACATTTTCTCTTGTCGCAAGCGTCCCACAGACTCTCGTTATAGGCCTATTTTGTGTCCTTGGTTGGGGCCTAAGCCTACTGCAGCTTCTTCGTGCAGATTGCAACATCAAAGTTAAGTAGCGTGAGGCCGAAAACTTTACTGCTACGAGTTATTCTTTCAGGATTGATAATGAAATATTCCTTATTTCAATTTTAGTCACAAAAGTCAAAATTTTAACGGATTTGAGCTGGACCCCCTCCCCCCTAACGGCCCAATTCCGTTAGCTGTGACGAAAATCGTTTGTCGATGACCCCTTAATTTCCTCGCCAACTGTTATTTCTATGCCAAAATATTTTGCTTCACGTTTCTTCGCAAAACCGAGGCAAACAGCGCTTGCCTCAGTTTTCATCTGAAATGGATCTAAATTGTCAAGGCTGTATGTAAGTGTATGATGTAAGTCCAGACTGGGATCGGCGTATGTTACACCACATTTATGTGATGTACAGACTCACTCTAAACAATAGAAATGCCAATAGGACAAAGGAAATTGAGCTACGAATTCACTAGGGATGTAAGTGAACGTGATAAAAAGGAGAGAGGAAGATTCTACAGTACAGGTCTTTCGTAACTTAACACAGTTTTCGTGCCTAGAATTTCGTAGAATTTCGAAGAATTTCAGAGAATTTCTCTAACTTTCAAAGAATTTCGAAGAACTTCAAAGAATGTCGAAGAACTTCGTCGAAAAGTTCAAACTTTCGTGGCGAAGAAATTTCTTTTTAACTTTCGCCCAAGAATTTCGGAGAATTTCTGAGAATGTCGTCGAAAGTTAAAAGTTTTCTTGGTCGGCAAACTTTCTTTAAATCTCGTAGGAGAATTTCTCCGAATTTCGCCAAAAAGTCAGCGTGTGTTCTGGGATGATGAGATTTCATCAAAAACTTCTGCGAGCATCACGAGATAAGCATCAAAGCCTGTATCAAAAGCTTTTTCAACTGCCGACTGCAATTATTGTTATATTATTACCTACTGAGTTTGGATAAGGCTGCATCATCCTTTCAAGCTTTGTCCGATAGCATTGTATTTTTACTTCGCTAGTGAGTCAGTCCTTTTCGCCATAACAGAATCCAGGACTTGTTGTTACAAAATTCTGGTAAATTTCTCGACTGACGTTCTCCGTTGTGAGTCAGCCAAATCATAACATGACAAAAAGAACTCAGCGTCATTGGGGAGTTCACACCCAATATCTGTAGAAATTGCCTATTTCCATAGAAGTTGCCTTCTCCACACCTCGTTATGAGGAAATTCCACAGTGTCAGCAGCTTTAAAGGTCACCAGAAAACCCAAGATTGATTGATCAGGGTCAATCTGTGGTCCATCACTGCAGTATGACTAACAGATAAGTTTTGCAAACAACAAGTGCATATCATTGAAAATTCAACAACTCATACAACAACTCTACCTCTCCCCAAGGAAATTTCTTGCAGTTTTCTACGAAAAGTTTAGAATGAAACATCACCCACCGAATATGGGTGTTTAGGCTTTGGTTTTAGCCGCTCGTAGCGTTTGTTGGTTGCTTTTCTTGCTTGACGTAAAATTGTGCTTTCCATTTGGATCTTCGTTTCGTCTGAAAATATCACGTTTTCGAACCTCTCGTTCTCACGCAGCATCTTGAGGCAAAACTGCAACCCTTCTTTACAATTTTTTTCGGATATCAGTTGACAATAGTGTGTCTTCTGAAAGCTCCATCCAAGTCTCCTTCTCACTCGTTGTACAGTCTCCCGACTGACCTGAATGTTAAACTCCTTTCTTAAAATGTCTCGAAGCTCAAGAGCGCTTAGTTCGTTGTTTTCTTCTATTTTTGCATCAATATCATCGAAATGTTCTCGCCTCAATATAGGAGGCCTTCCACCCGCATGAAGATCAACGATCTGCCCTGTTTCCCGATATCTTCTGAGAAACTTCCCGATACTCTGCCTACTAACTTCTATGTCATCTTCATCCTTTAATTTTCTTCGAAGTTCTGCGTACGTTAAATTTGGTTGGTTCAGGTTGAGGTTTATAAGTCGCGTTCTCGCATACAATCTTCCCATTGCTCTGACTCAAAACGCAAAGTGAGCTGTTGTCAACAGCATTTAAACAGACAAGAGACAATCGGGGAAGGGAGATGAGTCACGTAATGTTTTGTTTGAACAATTCTTGCACGAAAGTTATTCTCAAAGAGATCATTTTCAAGAAAATTCGTGCAAGAACGGTCTGCTGAATCTCTCGCAAATATTCTTGTACGATTTTCTCGGACGAACTCTCAAGAAAACTCGGTCCCATTTTCGAAAGCTTTCTTCAGAGAAAAATCGAGAGAATTTCGAAGAATGTCGGAGAATTTTGGAGAATGTCGAAGAAAATCTCAAACTTTCTGAGAGCTTCGAAGAATTTCGAAGAAACGAAAAGAAATTAGGAGTGTTAAGTTACGAAAGACCTGTACTGTATCTTGTTCTTACAATCAATAATCTTGAATGCCTACAAATAAATTTTGGCAGGAAAATCCCATTGTCAGATTGTGGTCTTGTATCATAAATTGAATAGGGATAATACCTCAGCCAAGAAACTGTACTAGCAGGGAAGCCAGGAATCTGGCTATGTTAATATATTGAATTTACTTTAAGAAATCGTTTATGGCATATGGCTTTTGACATTCTTGACAAAACCAACGAATCCTGCTTTGCTGTGCCATGAAGCCCAGGTGCATTTCCCAAATGATTGTTTCCCAAATGGAAAAGATTTCCTGATTGGCCAAATGTTTTCCACTTAGGAAAAGTGCCTAACCAGACAAGATTTGAAATAGGCTCTTTGTGATAAGTTTCAAAGCCTTTTGTTCATTTTCAAGTACAAATTTGGAAAGTTACTTCATGTTCAGTCTAGGAGTTTTTGATTCACCTTAACTTTCTTCTCAATAGTATTCATCGTCACAGAGAGACTTGAAGATGAGAGAAGGAGATCAAAAGGGTTTGGCTTTGTCATATTTAGCTCTCAAGATGAAGCCAATGATTGTAAAAATGCCCTGGATGGCACTGTAAGTAAACCCTATTTTGGTTGGAAATTTTGCCCCCCCCCATTAGGCAATTTCCATAATCCTGCCAGGGGAAAGATTATTGATATATGCTTTTTGACTTTTGCAGCTACCTATTGTGAAGCTAATATTTTGAGAAATGAGGCAGATCAATTTTCTGGTACTAACCCTATTCAAATTGCAAATTATCAAATCTCAATTTTTGCAAAAAAGTGTTGGGTCTACTGGGAAAACAAGTCAGATGGGTGGTGCTGATAGCAGAAAAACAATGACCTTGACCTGTAACTGACAAATCAATATGTCAAGGAGGGTAATATCGTGGTCTAGCCAGAGGAAAACTCAGAACGAAGATTGTGGCAATATTTATCCAAATTTTTCACAGTACCCCTTTTCCACCAATACCCTTTATACCTTGATAGACCCAAAGCAAATTGCAACCTTTTTGCAAATTTCTTCTGCAGAGTAGTGTTATTTAATGAAGCCCATCACAATCCTCATGTGTGGATTGAACAGATGTCAATTCTGCCCTTTGAGGTGTCAGTATATTCTGTTGATTCAATCCAATGACTGAAGAGCACCATGCAATACATACAAAAAATTTAACGTAATAAAGCTGACACAAAAAAAGCCCCCATTTTACAATCTGATCTTTATCACGCTTCTTGTTATCTTCCTGTTGAATTTGAAGTAAGTTTTGTTTTGAATGCAATTTGCCACAGCAAATGGTGGCAAATTATCGCAAATGTTAATTGTGTTATTTGCTCTGGGCTTTTTTAGTCAAAAGTTTGAAAGAGTTTTCTTTCAGTTGACAGTCAAGAGTTCCATTGTGGTTGTGTTGACGTTTCCCAAGCGTGGTGGGTCTTTAATCTCTCTTGATCAACTTTTCCTTTCTTTAGGATTTGGAGGGAAGAACACTGTCAGTGCAAGTAGCTGGACCAAAGAAAGATGGTGGCAGAGGAAGAGGAAGAGGAGGGGGTGGCAGAGGTGGTGGTGGTGGACGCGGTGGTGGATTTAGAGGTGGACGCGGTGGCCCAAGAGGTGGTGGAGGATTCCGAGGAGGTAGAGGTGGTGGATTTGGTGGTGGTAGAGGTGGTGGCGGTGGATATGGAGGAGATAGAGATGGAGGTAGAAGAGGGGGTGGTGGTGGAAGAGGACGAGGTGGTGGCGGGTATGGTGGTGGTGGTGGTGGATATGGAGACAGTGGAGGATATGGAGGAAATGACAATAGTTATGGTGGTAGAAGTGGAGATTATGGTGGAGGCAGCAGTGGAGGCTATGGAGGAAGTAGTGGAGGTGGTGGTGGTTATGGTGGAGGAAGCAGTGGAGGGTATGGTGGAAGCAGTGGAGGTGGTGGTGGTTATGGGGGAGGATATGGAGGAGGTAGTGGGGGTGGTGGTAGTGGGGGATATGGTGGAGGAAGTAGTGGTGGATATGGAGGAAGCAGTGGTGGTGGTGGAGGTTATGGAGGTAGTGGTGGTGGTAGTTATGGTGGAAATGCAGGTGGTGGTGGTGGTGGTGGTTATGGTGGTGGAGATAGTGGTAATTATGATAGTTATGGTGGAGGTAGTGGAAGTTATGGTGGTGGTAATGCTAGTAGGGGTGGCAGCGGTGGTGGTGGATATGGTGGTGGTGGATATTGAAAGTGTTAAGAACAGGAAAGGTTAGTTTCATTTGTTTTGATTTTTTCTCCACTGACTAAGATACAAGGTGAAAGATTTCTTTTGAGAGGTTCATTATGATTTTTATTAAACTCTAGCTATTATCAACGGTTGACACTTTGCCAAATATTGCATATGAAGCTGTCATCTTAGCTAACAGATTTCAATTGTTTTTGTCAGTTGTCAATGGTTTTCATGGATAAGGCCTTTATGTGGCAAGTGGCAAGTGATGGGACAAGAATAAGAGTTGAAAAGAAAATTGATAAAGTTTTTGAAAGAATACTTTCACCATGAATCTCAGCTGTTGATGGTACTTCCCCTTTAGTTGTGTGACACCCTCATCCCCTTAGTTGCTTTCTGCACTCAGAATACTAAGACTTATGAAGGATAGAATTTGATCCACAATTTTAAGAATAGAACATTTTAAGATCCGAACATTTTAAGAATAGAATTTAAAATATAAACTGAAACTGAACTGAAAAGGAAGTGGGCTTGAGAAACCTGGTTAGATCCATGCTAACTTCATCCTCAATACATAAATATGTGATTTATATATTGTGTTTTTCAACTTTTTTCAGTTCATACAGAGAAGTTGATTTATTTTAGCTTGCATGCAAATTTCTCTGTATGAACTAAAAAAAGTTTAAAGAAATTCTATGTTCTTAGAACCTCTTTTTGCAAAATAAATACTTCATATCTTTTGTTGTTTGCATGGCTTGTTTTTAGTTTTTCTGTAACGGTGTGCCATAAGTGTCAACTTAGATGTCAAAGTAGCATGACTGGTCTGTTTTGTTTGAGAAATGAAGAGGCTATTTTGTTCTCCGTTGCTTATTGAAGGAATCAAAAATTGTGAAATTAGTCCAGTGCCACATCTGTTTCTACTCACATGCAGAGCCATTCTGGTCCATGAACCTGTGACAAAATTGTCACATCGGTCAACAATATGACATGTTTCATTAAATATAATTTTTATGAAACTCATGCCTAATCAGTGGTAGACACTTAGGAAATAAAATGGGGGTGAGGCTATTGTTTTGGTTTGAGTGCATTGTTTTCCAATATAGTTTCCCAAAAGATCTGTGCTTTCGTTGGCAAGGAGGATGACCACACTCTCTCACCCTCTTAAGTGTCTGTCACTGTTCCATATTGTATGTTGAATATTTTCATTCCGCTATCGTAGATTTATTTGTTTCCGCTTATTCCCAAGGCAGACATGGTTCCGCTCCTATCAAGTTGATGTGTCGGACTATACACCACAAGAAGGTGCCGCAAAGATTGAACAAAGACTACAAAGCACTTAGAGCTTTAGAAAACCTCTGTAAATATTCATAAACATTGAATATCCTGGCATTCACAAATGTGCAGCTCAGCTTGCCCATGCCACCCAAGCCATTACGGCAAAGCATTATAACGTAGCTATTATTAGAAGTCTTACTTTATCACAAACTGTTTTTATGTTAGGGATCTGAAGTAGTAATTTTGAAGGTTATGATCTTGAAATGGTTCAGTCTCTTGATGTTTTCTCTAGTTTGCATGATTGATCACATTGAATGCCAATCAAAAATGAATTGATATGTCTGCAAGGTAACTGCATTTAGATACGTTGAGCCACTAAAAAAAGTCAGCACTTGATGCAAAGAATTGTCACATAATTTCATTTTGTTAATATCCTAAAAGAAAATAAATTTGAATGGAATTCTTGGATCCAGTTGAAAACACCGACTTATTAGACATTTCTGACCAAATTATCTGAATTTTCAACATCAGTATTTTCTTGTTAGTCCACCATTTTACAGCTGCAGACAAACTTCCTGAACAAAATTGTCTAAATTTTCTGTTTTAATGGAAGACTCCTGTTTAGTAAGCATATTTCTCAAGGCAGTCTGAGAACAGGATCCTTTGTTCATCAATCTCTACCTAAGCACTGTTTGATTCCTAGGCCAAAAATAATGCATAAGGTTACATGTCTTTGGTTCTAAACTCTTCTGGTTCAGCAATGTGATTGAAGATTCTAGAACGCAAAAATCTTATGCTTCCTAACAGTTTTTAAAAAACTTCATCAACCATGGTTTTTAAAATTGGCAGTATCTTGTGTAAGAACAATTCTGCCAGCGCACCAGTGCAATGCTTGTCTGCAACTGAATCGAAAGGCAGTTCTGCACCCAAGGACTGCTCAGCATTGAGAGGAGGTTTTGCATTGAAAGGCATTGGTAGTGAAAATGCAGTTCGGCACTGAAAAGCAGTCCCCCTAGAAAGGCAGTTCCACATTGAAAGGCAGTTCCACTCCAAAGGGCTGTTCCGCACCAAAAGACTGTTCCGCATTGAAAGACAATTCTGCTAGAAAGGCAGTACCGCATTGAAAGGCTGTTCCGCATTCAAAGTTTTTCCGCCATGGTACACCATCTGACCGCTGTGTTTATTGAGGTATGAAATGGTTTATTTCTTTCAAATGGTTGAAATGCATTGACAACATCGTTGGACATCCCACCATCTTTGCACCACAATCTTATCAGGCTAATGAATTGTTAGGAATCCCTAACACATAGAAGATCCATCGAGACTCTGAATTAAGGAATTGTGATAGACAGAGCAGAAACTGCGCACACATACGCGAAAACGCGCAACTCTGGGCCCCCTGGCTCCCTGGAACAGATCCCAAAATTAGGCAACACTTGAATTATCTTCCTATGGACTTAAACTCTTGATTTATCTATATGAAAAGCTTATCAAACACTCCCTTATCTCAGAGTGGTCAATGATGTCATTTTACGCAGTTTCTGCTCTGTCATTCTGATTATAATGGAAGTAGGTCCTGCCCAGTACTGAAGCAAAGTTCTGGAATATCCTGGGCCCAGTAGGAACAAGCTCTTGCTCCCATCTTGTCACGATAGAAGGGGGTGCTTAAGTTCAAGAGTGAATATGTCTTTGAAATGAATTGAACCCAGCAAATTGCTACCCCTTGATCTTAGGGGGGGGGCTTTGTGGCTAATGGAATTAACATTTAACCCCAAAAATTATTTCCAACTTTATATTTTTAATGTCAATTTTGTTATTTGGTTTTGCAGGCTGCTGACATTATGAGCTGGATACTGCCACTGTGTCACTATCAGTTTCAGCTATGGGAAATTTGTTCCCAAGGTATGTATTCTTTGCTATCATGTTTTAAAGATTACCTCAAGTGAGAATTTTTATTGATGCAAATCAATAGTACTGTTGATGATAAGAAATGGTTTAAAAATCGTTGATTTCCCGTTTCATTTTTCGTTATCCACCAATCTTATGTATGAACTGATGACTCCATTTGTTTGTATCTTGTTGATGGAGCAGAAACTGCTTGAAATGATGTCATCAAGCAATCTGAGATAAGGAAGTGTTTGGATAGATAAGCTTTTTGAAATGATAGATCAAGTGTTCTAGGCCCAAGGAACAAAATATAAAGTGTTGCCGAATTTTGGGATCTGTTGCAGGAAGCTAGCGAGCCTCAAAGTTACAGTTTTCACACATGTGTGCGCAGTTTCTGCTCAGGCTATCTTGTCTTTGAATAGCTACAGCTGAAAGAGAATTTTCAGCATTGCCACAAGTGAAATTTAAATCAAACGAATTGATTTAGTGTTTCAGAAAAATGTGATGATTGAAAAGTGTTTTTGATTACATGTCCTTTTGAAACATAGTGAATCTAGTATAAGAGGCCCTTTACATGAGACCCGACACGAAACTTAAAGCGACATGAACTCATGCCGGCATGTGAAATGGAGAAAATTCACTCCTGTTTACATGAGACCCGATATTGACCCGATATGAAACTTTCTACCTATGTCAGGCATCTTTCACGTGACGTGACATAGATATTTTAGAAGGAAAACAAAGGAAATTTGGTTTTCATATCGGCCTGATCTGAGAAGAATGTGTTTGCATGAAATTTTCCCCGAAACGAAAGTTTCATATGGCGCCGACATCATGTAAACACAACAGTAGCTCAGACCAGCACCCGATATGAAATTTGTGCTGGCATGAAACTCATGCTGGCATGAGTTTCATGTTGGGTCTCATGTAATGGGCCTCTAGTGGGAGTTGTAGGGGGTCACTGAAAACGGTAAAACCACCAAAATATTTCAGAAGGACCGTAAACCCACCTCAAAATTCTGCTAAAACCATCATAACATCTTTCCGTGCTTTGCATGTACCGCCTCAGTTCTGTGCTGCAGACAATTGCCTCATTATCATTTCTATCACCCAAAAAAGGGAAAGCTAACTCCAATGCCTTAAATCCGCTGGAAAAGGTGAATATTAGTAGAATGTTCTCAAGATTATATCATACTGGACAATTATTTGTAGCTTTCATCTTCAATTTTGTGATAATTTGACTCCGCGAATCGTGTTAAATCAAGAAATTTGGAAAACGTCCAGGAAGAGAGGAACCGTTAAACCGTTTCAAAACAGCTAGAAACCGCAAACCATCAGCCCCTGTGACCCCCACCCTTCTAAGATGCAAAAGGTAAGGTCATGATACCAGTGTTGCTCATGGATCCACAGGTGCTTTCGATCAGGCCTTATTAAAGTAAATGAACAGAGATATAGCGACATAATCTAAGCATAGCACAAAAGAACAGCAGGCACCACTTATCTTCCTTTTGATTCAGAGATGAAAACATCAAATACAATAGGTTATATTTAGATTACCCAGTCCCCCTAGTTAAGTTTGCTTTTAACCCAGTTGATTTACTTTAAAATACTCTGTGCCTGTGGGCAAGTGAGTGGGCAAAATGTGCACATTTATCATTTGTAGTTTTAGCTTGTAGTTTTAGCACGTTTTCAAGGATTCTTGAAGATTTTTATCTTAGAATTGCTTACAGCTGAACAGCATGACCGATTTTAGCCAGGAAAAATTCTAAAATAATTGAGCATGTTACCTATATATTCAATCAGATATTGCAAAATATCATTGCTTTCATACTCTGGGAGCAGTAGCCTTTCAAACGGCGGGCATCTTTTTGATTCACCTAGTGCCCAGGTACACACCTTGCAAATACAGTAAATCCCCGCCTATAAGAACCTACTAAAATAAGAACCTAGAGGCTGTTTTTCCTGAATTATGCACCTGGCAATTAAGAACCTGTTTCAGTCTGATGAAATACAGGTTCTTATTGCAGGGGTAGCAAAATTTATTTTTGATTTATGTTACTCAGTTAATTTTGGCCCAAGTTAGCTGTTAAATGTTGATTCTCCTCCCCAATTAGGCATAGGTCCATAAGAACCCTTCAAACACAAATAATAGGGCTGGAAATCTTTTTTAAGACTTTGTAAGGGCCTACACAAGTCACTCTTCAAATAAGAACCTATATACCCTGATATTAGTCATAGTGTCTTTGAAATAAGAACCTATTTCAGCCTGGCTAGCAAAAAAGTAGGTTCTTATATGCGGGGATTTACTGTACTACAGTTCAGGACAAGAAAGAGACCAGTGAATGTATTATTGCATATAGGGGTTAACAATTATTCCTTTCTTACAGCTTACCAGTTGCAAATTTGAATCAGAAGGAAATTCATTGATCAGAAGGTATCAAGGAATCATTACAGAACGTCCTGGAAGAGAGACTCACTGATTAGAGAATGGTTTGAAGGTAAGCAGTGAAATTTATTTGAAACTTCACTTTTATGAGATAGATGTTGGGATTTTCTGGTGAGGCTCCTAATGCCATGAAAGATGGACTAAAATCATGATCAACTTTCTTTGATATTTCTGTTTCACATCTATTACTTTAACCCAATTTAGCACATGTTACTCCTATGGAAAATGAAAAAGCCACCTCTACTGGTGTAACAAAGACAGATTTCATAGTACAATAGCAATAGTTGCATTAATTGACACCTTGATTCAAAGCAATAGACGATTACGCTAAAGATGGCGGCGAGGAACTTTTTACCAAGATGCTTTGCGTTCTTATTGCGAATCCTTAACGATTCTGTGGGAATTCAATTAAAGAATGCAGTGCATCTCGGTAAAAAGTTCCTTGCCGCCATCTTTAGCGTAATCGTCTATTGGCAACTGCAGACAAATGAAATTCTCTCAATCAGTAAATAAAAACAACCCAGCTGCAAAAGTTGCCCAGACCAGTAGGGCCAATTCTTTCCTTGCGCAAATCAAAGGTAGTTTTAAAGAGAAGTTATGTGCTTATAACAAAAAGAAGGGTGAATCTAAAGTGGTGTTCTGCAGATTTTGTTCATTTCATTAAGGAGCTGTGTGGTAACTGTTTCATTTAAGCCCTAAGTACCTGAGAATTGTAATGCCTTCCAGAAAATGTGATGATGATACTAAGGATGATATTAGAAAGGCAAGGATGAGAAACTACTTCAGAAGTTTTACTTGGTTTGCTCCGATATCAATGAGAGGTATCACATTGGAAAACCTTCTCTTACCTTGATCTTCAAGCTTTTTCGCACTGTTCATAATCCGGTGGTGTCTTGTTTCAGCTGTCATATCGTTGACCTTTGAGAGCTCGCAAATCGGTTAATTTTTAACTGATTTGCAAGACTCTGGTCTCTAAAATTGTTTGAAAACAATTGTTTGAAAACTTAGAACAGGATTACCTTTCCATGAGCCAGTTCATCTTATCATTATTTTTCAATATTTAATCAAAGGTCGAATAATTGTTTTTGAGACACCCTGTAGGTAATGAGGTAGGCCCAGAGGACAAATTGGACTTGAAAAAACAATAATGAGGTAAGCCCAGAGGAATAGCAATATAAATTGAAGTGAACAATTTTCAGGACAAAGGTAGTCTCTTGTAAGAAATATCAAACTTTCCTTTCGTTCATGCACTGCAGGTTGACCAAAAATTGTTCTTACTTCTCTGCTAAAACGTTGTTGCTAGTTGCCTCAGCATAGAGCTCAAATCTTTAAAAAGACGGGTGTAAAATTCTTCTTTATTTTTCTTTGAATCAAAGTGCTTGAAAGGAACTTTGGGCAATTTGCTGTAAATCTGCCGTGGCAATTTTTTGATATTGTGATTAGCTTTAAAATGGCAGCATTTATTGATTTTGATGTTGTGACGTCATCAAATTTCTAAATCCCTAACCAGAAATTTCTGCTTGCAATCATGTTGTAGACCTTCATAAACTATGGTTTTCTTGAAGATTGCGTCAATTTTCCTCAAGTAATTTAGGAGTTACGATGATTTTAATTTCTCAAAATTTTTGATGGATTCTTACAAAAATAATCAAAATGCCGCCATTTTGAAAGTAATCAAGATATTAAAGAATTGCCACGGCAGATTTACGGCAAATTACCTAAAGTTTCTTTGAAGTCATTCAATTCATGGAAAAATTTGATACAATTTCACACCCACCTTTTTAAGATTTGAAAGATTTGAGCTCTATGCTGTTTGCCTCTTATTTTTAGACTGATGCCTTTGAAGTGGATGATGGCCGTTGATAAATGCTTCTGTGCAGAACTTACTCTTTTGCTAAAAGGAGTACATGAAAGTAACTGGACACCTAATGCATTCAGGGTCGAGTTTAATTAAGTGCTATGTGATGATAACTTGACCATTTAAATTGTCGTGATCTTGTAAGCCAAGAAAGATATTTTCTTATCAACAATTGGTTCTCTCTGATTAGATTTTCTTTGTCTGCATTTTGCTCTGTTTTTCGCGTTCAATAAATGTATGAGCGAAAATTATCACCCGTCTATCCAACTACAGACTAAGAAAGTAAAAACACACAAAAGACAAAACCAATTCTTTTGCCAAGTGAATACATTGTTTCATGGCATTTAAACGAACATTATCTATGTAAAATAGTCAACTGAGCAGTGAAATGCATTTTGTGGGTTATGGTTTGTCAATCGATATTTTGTCCGGTGAAATCATGGGTAGTAAGACACTGCAGTATTTTCGGCACATATGCGTCTGCAGAGGAAAATTTATACTTTCTTGCTTTAAACGTCAGTTCCTCCGTAGAAGCACATAATTTTTCCTTCGCAAGCGGTAGCAATGAGCACCACAGGCGATTACGCTGAAGATGACGGCAAGGATTTCTTACCAAAATGCATTGCGCTCTTTATATCTAATTCCTATATAATCGTTAAAGATTCGTAGTTCGAACGCAATGCATGTTGGTAAAAAGTTTATTGCCCCCATCTTTAGCATAATCATCTATTATGGCGTCAAACCGTTCATGATGAAAGTGAAATTGTACCAAATTTTAAGAAAAATATCATTCAAAGAAAGAGGCACCCACACTCCATCCCAAGCAGTCGATCACTGCAAACAAAATTAAATTATTTCTGCTTGATGTAAGACTCTGTTGAAAGGGAATCGAAAGGGAATCGACATTTTCAGAAGCTCGTCCCCCCCGGGGGGGGGGCACTTCGATGTTTTCGGTACCGAGTATGTGCCGCTGGACAGGGTATAGTTTTCACCATTCTTGCTCCCGAGCCGGGTATCGTTTTCTGCAAAAATGCTCCCAAAAGGGTATACTCTTTTCAAATTTTTGCTCCCAGACAGGACTACAGCGTATTTTCTTGATCCTTTGCTCCCACACAGGGTGTGGTTTTTTGCCATTTTGCTCCCAGACGGGGGTATTTAAATTGAGGAAAATGCTCCCAGACAGGGTGAAAATCACAGCACCTCAAAGGCACACACCCGTACATATTAGGACCAAGTGCCCCCCCGGGCTCGTCCGGTCCAAGTCCAAGTTAAAAATTCAGTCTACTTTATTTAAAGGTGATCTGAAACGAAAATTTTTATTGATGCAAATGAATAGCATTTTTGAATGATAAAGAATATCGTTTATAATTTTGTGATACCTTGCTTCGTTTTCGATTTATCCACGATTTTGTATGATTGGCTGATGACGTCATTTTGTTTGCAAAAAGTAAAGAAAATGTACGTGGCTATGTTTTCCCAAAGGAAATTGACTCCATTCTTAAACTGGCATGCCTTTCTAAAAATCATATCAGTCCATGAGACAATTTCTACTGCATTTATTCAGCTCAACTTAAATGTTTGCGACAACTGTAACCTTTCAAAGATCAGATGCACCTATCTTTCCTTCTAGTAATTTGCAAACAAAATGACATCATCACCTGAAACTTGATATCAGTGAATAACTTAAAAACAAAGTGAGATATCAAAGGAATTTAAACAGGAGTCTGTATCATTCGACAGTGCCGTTAATTTGAATCAATAAAAATTTTCGCTTCAGATCACCTTTAATAACTCCAGCACTTGCAGTTTCGTTATGTATCTAACCAAACACTCGGTGTGACAACGTCTTTCTCTAGCGGCCAATCAATGTACATCTTTCGATTCCCTGAGAGCTCGCTATGCTTAACGTAAAAGCTCCATTGAGCCCCCGGGTGGCTTATTAAATTTCGGAGACTACAGAAGTGGTATGTATAACAGAGAGAGGGTTCATCCAAAGGAAGGGGGTTATGACAAGGATAGAAATGATTGGTTTTTGTTTCTTTTACCCCATATTGTTTTGGATCTGCCATTTTACGAGGCAAAAACGGAAAATTCGGCACAGTTTTGATTTCGAGCCACATCAAAATTAACATGCGGAAATAAATGGAAAATCATTGATATATGACCTTTGGTATTTCATAAGTTGGAAAAAAGTTGGGAGGGGGCTTCATAGAATGGGGGCATATTTATCATCTTGGCTTAGGAAGAATAGGAGAGGAAGGCCAAGCAGAGCTTTTTATAGTTAGGTAAACGATATTTAACAAAAACTCGATTGCTTTTCCGATCGCATCCCTCTACAGTAATAACCTGCAAAAAAGAAACTGCAGAGCGTTTAAGCTAATTGTAGGCCAATTGGCCATACACTTTAGAACCATTATACAGGGCAAAATGGGGTAACGAAAAGGAGCCGCTGCAGTCGGTTACAGAAATCTTGGGTCCTTTTATGCAGGTTTTCACTGTATCGTATTTGCAACAAGTAATTTAGACTTGCCCCAAGTCTATTTCGTCATCTGTAATAAGTCTGCCTTCCCTTTCACATTTTTTTATTGACGAAATAGACTTGGGGCAAGTCTAGAAGTAATTGGGCTGCGCACTCATTATCTAACTTCTAAGTGTCCTCTTCCCATACATATATACAAGTTAGTTTACGAAAATTCATGTTCATGAATGGCCCAAGGAGTCAACAGGAGACTCATCTTCTTGTCGATGAGCGAAGCTGTCTTCTGACTATTGCGGTGACTTGATCTGTGGGCTTTGTGGGGGATGGGGGTATGACCTGGAATGAGAGAGGATTTCATTGGGCGTTGTTTCAAAACATGAAGTCAAGTTCATTTGATTGGCAAGGCATAGTTTTGATAACAGTAAGAACCCGCAAAACAGGAACCACTTTTTAAGGATCCTCAGGCTGATTTTGTTGAGAAATGGTACCCTTACATAAGAAACTTCAGACTTGTGTAAGTTTCAATGGGAGACCAAACATACTGTTTTGAAAAAAGTGATTCCTTTTTTGTGAGTTTGAGATAGCACTGAAAGTATCTAAAATTTATCACACTTTGAGAGATCAGAGTTTCTTACGAGGTTCTTACGAGCCCCATAACAAACTTTATTCACCTTTACATCCTGTGAACTTGTGAACGATGTACAACGAAATTTTTTGAAGCGTTTCCTCATTCATAATTCAATGTATGATACAGGAAACAATTGAATTTATAGCAAAGATACCCCAAGAATTTCCATTACTAAAACAAACAGTTGCTTCAATAAGATTTATCCTGTACTAGAATTTATTAATTTTTCAAAATTTTAACTATTTTCATTTTACCATGAAGGAAACACTTGTTAATCGGGAATGTGAAAGCACGAACCTGAGGTGACTCAGCACAAACAGCCAAATTCTTGGCCAGTAACTTCCGTCTTCGTTTAGGCTTCTCCTTTGGACTATCAACTACAAATGGAAAAAGACAATGTTTATATGACTATGTTACAAAAAGCGGCTCAGACTAGATAAGCTTTGCTTTTTCTGAGTCGCATAAGTTATACAGTACGTTGTATTATGTATTATGTATTATTTATTTCTTATAAACAAAGTTTGAATTAAACTGAAATGTATCTTTGATGCATAAGGAGACTTCGATATCCTTCGATTGTCACTGAGAAAAGACAAAGTGATTGCCTAGACTTAAGACGTGATTCCATGTATTCGTTCATTATTTTCTGAGACTTACGTAATGAGTATAGAACATATTTCATGTGTCTCTGTGCCATTGCCACCGAGGAGACGGAGCAGATTCTGCTCGAAAATTCGCTCACTACCCAGTAAAACAATGCTTGCCATGGTTACGGTGTTATATTTAGAATATTGAAAATTTCGTCATTTTATACAGTATGAATGCTACTCTTTATATTTCGACATTGGCAATCCACCCCCCAGGTGAGATAGCGTACAAGATTTTAGCAAGCAAAGAGCGCCCTTATAAAATGAATTTGTTTACCTTGAAGGACTTCTCCTGGAGAATGTTCGTTCATATCGAACAATACTTTTCGGCCATTTGCTTTCTTTTTGCTGCCGCTGGTTGCTTCAAACTGGTGAAAAAACAAAATACTGGAATTGAGAAATTAGTACAAGAGATCCAATGTCAGTTTGGGTGAATGATAAACGATGGAACTTCTTTATCATCATAAAATAACTGAATGGAGATACAGCGATGGAAGTTTCTCCCAAGTTTACACATGGTAGTTAGACACCGCAACCATGTTTCAGTGCAGCCTGGTTCCATGTGTCAACTTGACCGCGTTCGTTTGAGGGTATTTTGCGCCAGGGTAGCGATTTGTAGAAGCGATTTATTTATTTTAGACCGCTTTCGCGGAGCTCAGTGCCCCAGTCAAAAATGACGTCAGGGAACCAGACTGGTTTCAGTATATGTGCTATTGCGGAGGACACTGTATATCTTTCTGCGGAGGAGGTATCTTCTTTCTTCCTCCGATCTCTCATGCTGGCTCCGTCGTAGTAGGTAATAATTGTTCCTCAACAATGCAACAAAGCAGCGGCAATAAAGAACAACTGCCGTGTCTAAGCACCCATGCCTATACCCAAAAAATTGCCACCCGAAAAACTTACTCCTGCGCAGGGGGAAGGGAACGTCAAAGCAAGTAGACATAACTTTCTTAGGTATGCATCTAGGAAGCTCAACTGTAGCCAGGTTTCTTAATATTTGAAATTTGAACCTTGTTTAACAAGGGCAGATTTCGTAATACAATAGCATCAGTTGCTTTGGTTCACACCTCAATTCAAAGCGATTAGTGAATGCAGACAAAAGAAATTCTCTCAAGCAGAAATTCAAAACAAACGAAGACGCAAAGTTGCCCTGAAACTAGTACGGCAAACTCTCGTTTGGTGCGGGCGAAGGGAGGTTTTTAAGAGAAGGTATGTGCTTATAACGACAGAAGAAGGGTGAATCTAAAGTTCTGTCTTGGGCATTTTGTTTACTTGATTCAGGAGCTGAGCAGTGACTGCGTATATCTGAGCAATAAATGTGCTAGAATTGTAATGCCCTCTGCTCGGTTTTTGAGTCAAATAAACAAAATTCCCCAGACAGAACTTTAGATTTACCCTTCTTCTTGCATTATGAGCACATTACATCTCTTAAAAACCTCCCTTCGCCCGCACCTAACGAGAGTTCGCCGTACTGGTTTCAGGGCAACTTTGCGTCTTCGTTTGTTTTCAATTTCTGCTTGAGAGAATTTCTTTTGTCTGCATTCGCTAATCGCTTTGAATTGAAATGTGAACCAAAGCGACTGATGCTATTGTATTACAAAATCTGCCCTTGCTACCTTGCTACCTTGTTTGGGAATATTGTGTAGAACTTACATTTTCATTTTCTGTGGGTTGTTCTTTCACAGATGCTCTCAATCTTGTTGATTTTCGGATGCTATAAAAGAAATGCGAATGAAAATAGTTGCAGTCTTTTGCATGACTAATTTTGCGTTGCATGCAGCAAATCCCAGGTGACGTACAATTTGAGACAGACAGTAGTAGCAAGGATGAGTTTTGTAAAGCAAGAAAAGGAAACATAGCACAGTTCTATTTCAGACAAAGCGATTTATCAGCCTCAAGAATTGATTTCACACCTTCAACACAGCCACCGGAACGTTTTGCTTTCTGTTCATTTTGATTTCATTGAGAGCACTCAGAGGCGCGAAATCTATTCTTCAGAACGGCAAAGCGCTTTGTCTTTTCAAAGACCTGAATCTTTTGTTTTATAAAATTTGTCTCCTTGCTTCTATCGTTATCGCAAATCCCTGGTGTCAGACTTTACAAAGGGAAATTTACGATTTTTAAACCCCTTGAGCAAATTGATCAAGTCCCTAAGCGGCCGCATCTCGATGCTTTCCAAGTCAGATTCTGGCCAGATGAAACACGTGCGAATGGCTGACTAGCCTCCGCGCTCTGATGATATGGCCTACGGTGAAAGCCAAACGAAAGGAGCTGGAAACCTGGAAATTGCGGATATGTTTTGGTCACACAGCAGAAACGATGGTAAGTTTATCTGAAAGAGGCCTCGGGAAAAGAAATAGAAACGCTCTAACCTTCTGGCGTTCGCTGGTTTGGTATCCTTCTTGCAGTCAGACGAGAGCATCTCTTTCAGCTGCATATCAAAAGACAAAGTTAAAAAATTTAAATGTGAGACGACTGTCATGACAGCCCTTTCTCTATCAGGCAGTGACAGATACTTGGGTTGCGTAGGGGTGCGACAGCCCCCAATGTATGTTAGGACTAGGACAAATATCTTTCTTTCGAAAACAGTAGAAACAAATAATGCTTTTTAATTGAAACAACATCCCCGCTCCCAACATATAGCACAGTGTCCGCCACTGCCATCAGGCGGGGGTCTGCTACCCGGTTTTCAAAAAGGTACCATCACCAAAACTTGCCTTCGGACCCACTTTTATAATGAATTTCAACAGTGCCCCCTCCCTAGTAGATTTCTGTGAATAACTCTGCCGGGAAGAATTTTATAGCCATGAAACTTCTTGAATTTTTGCAACTAGTCTACTTATTGTGCAACTTTTGAAAAAAGTTTCATTGAAATATTTTGAAAAATGAGGGGGCGGGAGACAATTTTCTAGGATTGACCCTGGAAAAATCGCAAATTTCTTTTGGAATGTAGTGTTATTTGATGCATTCTATCATAAGTATCATGTTTGGATGGAAAATGTGCTCCAAATTTGATTTTATCGCGATTTTCCTGATTTTGGCCAATTTTGCCGGTTTTCTTGACCATACAAAGGAAAATGCTGATGTGAGCAAAAATTATGGCTATTTTTAGGTTAGGTTAGGCTATTTACAAAAAGTACATGCCTGAGGCTTTTAGCACACCAAATTTGGTCGCTCTACCTATTACCAGTCAAGAGTTAGCTAGGGGGTTTTTTGCCCCCCAACCAAAATGGGACTATCAAACAGCCCAACCACTATAGGGTTAAACAATTTTTGGCGAATTTTCAGCCAAACCCATCCATGTTTAAAGAAAATTCGGGGCGAAAGGACCCTTGTTTAGAGGAGTTTGAGCCCCAAAACCCACCCGTATGGGTGGCACATAGGCCTACCCGTACTATCAACATGCTATGTAACTCCCCCCTTGGGTCCCCACTAATGTCAAATGCCAGTGGCTACCAAACATTCTTCTTTTATTTCTGATACAAAACTCTGAGTAGGAAACTCTGAGTACTCAAAACCTGATAATTTTAATGAATTTTCAGGACGGATACAAATTCTTCGTTTCTTTTAAAAAGTTCATGTATCGTTGCCATTTGACTGTGTGAATACCCCTCTCTAAAAAGGTCCACTCAAGAGATTAAATAAGCCCCTCGGGGACTTAATATGCTCTTTCGACTCGATGCTGGCGCTTCGGTCAACAGAGACTCATAATATTACTCTGAAAAATCTGATCCTATTTAGGCCCAAACTCTGAGCTTCCCAGAGTACAATCAGATTGCGAGATTTGTGAATTACTATAGTTACGGCAAATGTGATAGAATTCCCGATTCGATTGAAGAATTGATAACATTCCCACGGGATTCGAGATCCGAAGCCGTGATTCCATCATAATTCGATTGATGAAGGCAAAGTCAAAATTAGGGTCAGCTCTTTCACTGTTTGATTATGAGTCCCTGTTCAGCAAGGTTTACCGCAGGGATACAAGTGACTCATCGTCATAACAGGGCCTTTCATCTTTCATTCTGTTTTTTGTTATTTGCTACAAAACTACTTCTTTAAGGTGAGCTTACCTCATTTAGAGGGATATCACTGCTTCGCTTGCGAACTCGATGTCCTGACCCTGGCGTAGGCTGAAAATAATGAAGTTGGAATTATCAAAAATTAGCTGGAAGCAGTTAGTCCTGTTTATCATACAGCTTATGAGAAACGAGAGACTCAATTTTTCAAAAGTTAAGAAACCTGGACTGAGAATGATACCTTGTATCTGGACTGAATACCATAAAAGACTTTGCAATCTCGCAACTTTGATTTTCCCAAGTCACTCAAAAAAGTACAGTAATAAATATTTTGATATAGTGTAGAGTATGAATTTCGTTATTACTTGTCTGGAGACCTCACTAACTAATTTGGAAGCCCTTTCAACGAAAATAAATTAGCTCTAAGCTTGGGGCATTAAAAGTATGAGAAAGTGGTTAGAATTTAAAATATAAGGAAGTTATTAGAAAGTTAATAGTACAAATATCCGAAAGTTAAAGAAATTATCTAGCCGGTCGGACCTTAGTTTCGTCATAGTACATATGGTTTCGTATAAAAAAGGACGTAGTCTAGAGTTGCAATCAATTTTGCTTCAGGTGGCTTCTTGAAATTTGTTTGAGGCTCTATGATCATCAACTGATGATAATCAGGAAGGTTTGATAATTTTCATACACCAAACTGGTGGTACCATGTGGTACACTATGATTTGCATTTAAAGGGGCATGGTCATGTAACCGTAAACAAACCTGTTATCTCTAGAATCTATATTGTTGCCCACACATGGCCATTGTGTTGGTACAGATTTTGGTGGATGGGGTGAATTCACATTAAAGTTACTTCTAAAATTCCACCAATATCTCTGCAATCGTACATCATATGAGTGTTTCGGTTGTTTCTCTACGAAGTACAAGTGTCCATCTTCAAAATAACACTTTCATTTTGAGAATAGTAATGGAAAATCACTGTGATATGGCCTATCAAAAATACTGTAAAATAGTCGTTTCGAAAGAAGTTTGTTTACATTACGTTACCTTGCCCCTTTAAAGAGCCATGGTCACTCGGCGTCCTTTACTAGCCTGCGTGCAGACTCTACTGTTCCATTTTCAGACAGGTTCTCCTCCTGTAGAGTCTGCGCATCAGCGACCAAATCCTTGTTGTCAGTTCACGATAAACATGGAACCTTTCCTGATTGGCTGACGCATATCCCCTTTCTTTCAAGAGCGTCTCTGTCTTTGTTCGAGTCTGCAGGTATTTAATTAGCTCTTCCATGGACAAAGCTGGCCAATGAAACCTTATTGTGTGTGGGTGTTATGCCTTCCCACTCTATATGTCGCTCTATTGAATCCAATGCAGTGACTTGGTTTCTCAAGAGAGGGAATCGCGCGTGGCTCAGAACAAGGATTTGGTCGCCGATGTGCAGACTCTACTGGAGGAGAACCTCTTTGAAAAGGAATCAGTAGAGTCTGCACGCAGGCCATCCTTTACAAGCACACTGCAATTTCAGGCTGCTTGAAAATAGAATTTGGTCTATGGAGAAAATATGGATTCACGTTGTAGCAGATGAACAGATAAGAATACAACTTAAGTGAAGCTTTCCATCAGTTCAACTGTTGCAGTGTGGATCCTTACCCCGAGGGGGACACTTGGTCTGCGAACATACGGGGGTGGCATTGAAAAATCTGAAAAGTCACCCTGTCATGGAGTCAGATTCCTGGAAATGATACCCTTCCAGGAGGGAACTATATTAAACAATTACTGTCCTTGAGTTTCTTCAGACAAAATTGTAATCTGCTTTGGAATTTGTGAAACATCTATCGGAGAATGTGGAAATGTTGCCATTCAAGTGATTTAAATCATATTCGCGGAGTGCAGATGGCCTACAGCAACGTTTCGGAGTCAAAAATGACAAATCTGGACCCTGCCGTGGAGCCGATTTTTACAAAAACGAAACCCTATCCCGGAGTAGGAATCTCGACAATGATGCAATGTTCAGCGAGGAGAAATCGACTGCGAAATTTCAAAATGTTTTACCTTTGGAGTTTTGTCTTCAAAAACAGTTTCACGTGCCTCTTGTAATATGCTGATTTCTTTTTGCAATTTGTCGATGTCTTTCCTTGCTTCAGCGATTTGTTGTTCGCGTTCTGCAAATGACAAAACAATTGTGAATTTAGTAATAATGGGTCTGATCGTATGTTGTTCTCACTTGGGTCAATATAAGCGATGTTTATCAAGAATCCATTTGGGATGAAAATAATTATCGTCATTCCAGGTGAGTCAATAAACAGGCCCGGCGTTTGAAAATAATCTGCTCCCTGAATATCAAAGCAATGATATTGAAAACTGTCTTGTTTTATTCCCAATATGTTCAGTTAGGTTCAATAGTAAACCCGACTTTAATTTGCCATTCCTTCCCGTCCAAATGGAAGATTTTTTACAGAAAGCCCCTTTCGAACACCGGCAAAAACATTGTGTTGTGTTGTTGCAGTTGTATTGAATATACAGTATGTAGACTGAATATACAGTATGTAGTATGTAGACTGTATATTCAATATAATTGCAACAACACAACACAACACAATGTTTGGCCTAACGAAAACAGAGATATAGAGATGGGAGTCAGTGTAAACCAAACAGTGCTTCCAAACAGGGATCGCTCTTTTTCATCCGCCCCGTAAAATATCTTGCCGTCAATCGCTCACTGACAGAAATTTAGAGTTAGAGACGCTACATGCTGTCTTCGTTTGACCAGGGCTTCTTGAAATGTCTGTTAGAAAGCAGTAAAAACTATTTACCCTTTACTGTTCGTTTTTGAGTTTCAACTTGCATCCTCAAAGTTTCTTTTTGGAATTTCATTTCTTCAAAATCTTTCAGTTTGTTTTCCAACTCAGCTATTTTCTCTTCCAATTTGGTCACTTCCTTCAGCTTTTCATCTTTCGCAATCATCGCACATCGAAGGTCGTGGATGGTTTGTTGTTTCTTGATCAGATCTGGAAAAAAATTGTTCGTCGCTTGACTGGCAGATTGACCTCAGATAAGTGCCTGGGTGTAGGAGGAGGATAAGGGAGATTCCTTTTCATTGCTTTAAAAAGATTTAAAGGAATTACAAGAGTAAAAGTCAGACCTGACCATTTATGCGAGTAATTATCAGCCCAAAAATTACAAATACAGTAAAAGCCCGCAAAAAAGAAATATTCACGTATAACAACTACAGGCTGACATGTTTTAGATGTATGTAATAAGGCTGCGTTCACACGATGCCGGCACATTTTGAAAACGATGAAAAATGTGACGGTAGCAAAATTTGAGCTAGCGTTCACACGATGCCGGAACAATTTGAAAACGGTCAGAAATTTGCCGGTAAAAAGCTCGTTGCAAGACTTTGGTGCCTATCAAGTAAACCTAAATCCTAAGAATCGTTCAGTCTCGTTCCAAAAGCGTCTGAAAATGTTCTATTTTCATCATTTTAAAGTGTTTACACGATGCCGTTTCCAAAATGTGTCGATTAGAGTTCCGTTTTCAAAATCTGCCGTTTTCAAAATCTGCCGGCAAAAAATGTGCCGTTTTCGTGTGAACAGGAGGCCTATCCGTCGAATTTTTCACCGTTTTCAAAATGTGCCGGCATCGTGTGAACGCAGTCTAAAATATAAGATGTATGGTGAGCCTTAACTTTTTCCAGTTTCTTATAAGTTCTGATTCTAAAATAAAAATGCAAGAAGCTGGTGGTGTGGCTGAGTGGTTAAGGAGTAGTGTTTCGAATTTTTTGGGGTCTGCCCGCGTAGGTTTGAGTCCGGTCGTCGTAACTACAAACCACCAACCAACAGCCAACTCAGCTGTTGATCCCTTCGAGGTTGGTAAATGTACTCGGAGGTAACTCAAGGACACAAACCGTAGTTCTGCAAGCCCACATCAGCTATATAACTGCCACATACCCAGCCTGCGTTAACAAATAAATATTGCTTGCTTGCTTGCTTGAAGCAATTTATGAAATGAATGATGCAGAGCCTTAGAGCCTTCAGTAAAAAAGTCAAATACAATATAGTAGGTAGGTTACAGCATTTATTGTCAATCATGGAGTTTTTTGCCTTTCTGGGTTGGTCCTGCTGCTTTATCTGAGTTTCTTACATCTAAGAAACTTATCAGCTTGATTTTCAAAATTTATCAGTTTTATAAACACTGTTCATACGAATAAAAATGAGCTTCTTATATGCGAGTTTTTACTGTAGTAGAACAGGGTGATTCAGCTATGCCTTTGGGGGTTTTAGCTCAAGAAGATTCAGACAAGATCATACAGAGTAAACCAAATAATGCCGTCGTAAAAAAACACAGATAAATCACAAACTTAAACCTCTGTTAGCATGTTTGGCATCTTGCAACTGTCTTGTCAAGTCCTCGATGTCATTCTGATGTTCTTCTAACATTTGTTTCTGATTATTGATCACATCATCTCGTTCCATTACTACTTTCGACATTTCTTTAATTCGTATTTCATCTTTCTTTGAAGCTGTTGTTAAAAGGATAAAATTTCAACATCAATGAATGAATAAACAGAAGTGAGACACAAATGACCAAAGGCCAACTAAGTTTGGGAACGAAAGAACACCGTTGCCAGGAAATATTAGGGAGTTTATGAAACCACGACAGCAACGACAACTGCAACGCAAAGTTGCTTTTGTTTTCGAACTTTAGATTCAAAAGATTACTTGTTTTTCGTTCGAATTTGCTTCCCTTGAGAGACTCTGAAGTTGTCCTTTTTAATTTCACAACTGGGATACTCCATTTCTGGCGTTTTGTGCTGCGGATCTTGGCCTCCGAAGTAAAACTCGGTTGCTTGGAGTGTTTGTCTTCAAAGAAAAAGATGGTTTTTCAGGCAACTCTATTCCGGCGGGACTTGGGGCAAGTCTAGCTTCTCACTACTAAAATAACATTTTAGTTTTGAATATCGTCACACACGTTCTGCTCCACAGCCTGACAAACGCGTGAACTGTTTCTTACTTATCTGGTACTTGAGTAACGAATTACTTTGTTCTTACATGTCAACAAAGGTAAACAGATGTTGTTACCTTCAATGAGTGCACATTTAATTTTCTCCTTGGTATGCATCACATTCAGTTCCCTTTCTGTTTTTCGTAGCTGAAAAATGAATATAATGAGAAGTTAGACAAGGAGAGAAACAACCGGGTAAGTTTTAATGTTCATCAAAATTGGTTTTCAACACCCCACTCAAGTTTGTTTTTCAACGTATTGGCTAGGAGTACTGCAGAGAGAGTATCTCCGGGTTGAGTCACGTTTGCCGGATCGTGGAATGACAACTACTCTCGAGTACCGAATAACGGGGGGGGGTGAGAATAATCGGGGGGTTGGAAATGACTCGACATAACAATAATCTGAGGGTTGGAATAATCGGGGGGGGGGGGTGCTTGGAAAAATAGAAAATAGTCGTTTTCTTAGGTAAACACGTATCTTTAAAATATTTATGTGAACAGTGATGTTACTGATACATTTACTTTTGAGTTCTGGTTCTGTTGAATGCACTTCTTGAGACTTTTTCTTGCGTTTATTCAGAAACTATGCATACTATAATTTCATTTTTCCAAAAATTAATAAAAGGGGGGGGGGTTGGCAATTTTTTCAAAAATTAATGAGCGGAGGGAGGGGGGACGATTATTCGGTACTCGAGAGTACGTGGCCGATATTCAAAATTAAATTATTAACCTATCAATCAAAGACTAACTGCGATGTGAAAATCTTTTGCTTCATAAAACCGCTCATCTATAGACCAAAAAATCAGGAAAATGCTGGTAAAGGGTTTGTTTCGAAACAAAAAATCCACGTTTCATTCTGATCCATGATTTACTTGCCATCGAATTTCGATTCTTTTTCTGAAAAAGACAATTCTATCGATTCTGAATTTCAATACCAAATAAATCATGGACCAGAATGGAATGTGAGATTTTCCATTCCTATACAAACCGCTTACAAGAATTTTCTCATTGTGAGTCGTAAAGATATGTGATTTTACTAAACAAAACTTTCCCATCTAAGTTAGCCTTTGACTTCTAGAATAACGTTTTAGTTTTGAATATCGGTGTCGTACATTTTATTCCATAGCCCTTAATTTGTGTTCACATTTTTTGACCTCACCCGTTATAATGATAGCAAAGTACCGAGGTTCCTATTACAGTAAATCCCCGCATATAAGAACCGACCAAAATAAGAACCTAAAGGCTGTTATTCCTAAATTATGTACCTTGCAATTAAGAACCTGTTTCAGTTTGATGAGACATAGGTTCTTATTGCAGGGGTAGCAAACTTGATCTTTGATTGCTGTTATGAAGGTCATTGAGATCCCAATTGGCTTTGAAAGCTTTATTCTCCTCCCCAATAGACCTTTTAGCTATTCTGAAAGCGAATGTGGATCGAACGATATTTCATTAAAATTTGTAGAATTTTCGAATGTGCACAATTGCGATCGAAGGTCTAACACCACTCAATCGAACCTCGTGTATAAAATTGTATAAAAATATCGCTCGATCCAGGCTCTTTTGTAGAATAGCTAAAAGGTCTATTACTCATTAGGCCCAAAAGGACCTTTCTAAAGCAAATAATAGGACTCAACATCCTTGTGAGACTCTTAAGGGGACTGCATGTGGCACCCTTCAAATAAGAACCTCTATACCCTGAAATTTGCCTTAGTACCTTTGAAATAAGAACCAATTTCAGCCTGCCTCTCGAAAAAGTAGGTTCTTATAAGCGGGGATTTACTGTAACACATTAAATCAAACAAAAGAAAGATGAACGAACCGTTCGAGTAATCAGGGGCAGGGTCACTTAACCGTAAACAAACCACTTATCTCTATGATCTATATTATTGTCCATATGTGCCCATTGCGCTCTGCACAGATTTTGGTGGAAGGGGTTAATCCACAATAAAGTTACTTTTAAAAATCCACCATTTTAGACCTGGTGCAGGTGAGAAAAAAGTAGCAGGTGACTTAGGCGCAATAGATCTTTCAGCTACATTTTAAAAAGGAATGTGAATCGAACGATAAATTGATACATTTTGTAGAATGTTCGGATGTACACAATAGTGCTAAAAGCTCGAATATTACTTAATCGAACTTTTGTAGAGCAGCCTAAATGTTTTGCATAGAAACGGTATGGACGCTCAAACTGAGCAAAGATTGATTGAGCAAAGAAGGAAATGTTGTTGTTGTTGTTGTTATTGTTGCTGTTGTCGTTGTTGCTATTTTGCGATATCTGGGACTATGTCCTGAGGCTAGAAACAGTACGGAAATTTACCGTTTCTACAAGCGTAGAAAAATGAGTCGTAGTCGTGGCATTATCAGTTCCGGCAAAAAGCGAAACTACAACGTGTAATCGAGTCTATCATCTATAAATCATTTCGGTCTTTGGTGTTTTCAGCCAATGATTTGATAAGATCCCGTGTGTTATAACATAAATTGCATTTAGGTAGTTTCATACCTACTATGAGTTTCAAATAACCATAATGAAAACACACTTATACTGCATTCACACTGGCACAGTTAAACCAGTTTTCTTTGAACCAGTTTAAATTTCAACCAATCAAATGACTGGATTTGTTGGATCAACCAATTAGAAGGCCCTATTCGCAAACCTGGTTTAATTGAAGTTGGTTTAACTTGCAGTGAGAATGAGGCTTTATACTGCATTCACAGACACTGTTAAACCAGCTTTATCTAAACCAGTTCAAATTTCAACCAATCAAATGACTGGATTTGTTTGATCGACCAATCAGAAGGCCCTTGTCGAAAACCTGGTTTAATTCAATCTGGTTTAACTTGCAGTGAGAATGGGGCATTACACTCTCTTTACTATCTACAAATCGCTTTTGGCCTACATTCTTTGTCTTGCTTTTCATTCGGCACGCAAAAGATCATGGTTGACATTGGATATTTAAAAGGTAAGCCGAGCGAAGTTCTAAATTAGCGTGAATAAGACTGATAATTTTGGAACTTAGTTTCTAGGAACATCAGGCCCTTACCTCGACTTGCATTTCAAGAGTGGAAACCATGTCTTTTGCTTTGCAAAGATCACTCTTCAACCCGACACTCTCATCAATCAATCCATTTATATCATTAATCTTCGATCGGAGTTCCTCATTCTTACATCGCAGCTCTTCATCTGAAGCTTTATTCTCCGACGTCAACCTGACAATTTCGCATTTTAATTTTGTAACTTCTTTTGTAAATCTACCCTCTGTTTCTTCCATATTTATTCTTTGTTGATTTAGTTCCTCGTTCGTAGATTTTAAAGACGAAACAGTCAGTTTCAGCGCCTCGTAATCGGTCATTTTGCCGTTCAATGTTTCGATCTCATATTTCCTCTTTTCCAACTCTTTATTTAAATTCTGATAATTCAATATTTCTTCTTTCATCATAGACAGCTCTTTCATAGCTTCATCATTACTACTGTCACTTACACTCAAATCTTTTCTCAGTTTGTCAATAATTTGTTCCTTCTCCTCCAACAAAGAATCTAATTTTATGACTTTCTCACCCAATTCTCTCACTTCTTCCTGAAATTTATTCCGCTTCCCTTCTATCACTTTATTTTCCTCTTCCATTTTCGTCAAATCCTGCTTCCCTTGAATTTGAGACAGTCTACTCTGAACTAAAGCCTCCTCAAGGCTGACAACCTTGTCATTCAAATCCCCAAACATATATTTCACCTCTTTTAGCTCTTTAATCGATTTTTCCAATTTCCCTTGCAAATCATACTTCTCTTCTTTCAAAATTTCCACTTCATCTTCCATCTCCTTAATATTCCTCTCCATCTCCTCAATCTTAGAATTCTTTACTTGAACTTGCTCATTTTTTCTTTCCAAAGCTTTCGTCGTTTCTGCTAGAGTTTTCTCTAATTCTTTCATTGCGGTGAAAGTCGGCTTGTGAGGAGAACGCGGACATGAAGGAGATGCTCTCAAGGCAGATTCACTTTTGAGTCTTGGTTTTGAACCTTTCAATGATTCAACTCTTGGTTTATTAACAGTGATCTCTTTCTTCTGTATTCTTTCACTTTCCAATTTAGCTTGTTTTTCCAAATTATTCTGCTTTTCCTCTAAGTCTTTGCTCTTAACTGCAAGCTTCGCAGTCAGTTCCTCTATTTTGAGCCCTTTTTCTTTGACCTCCATCTGAAATGCCGTTTCCATTTCGTGGAATTCTTTTCCTTTCTTATCAATGTCGTTTTCAAGCTCTCTGACTTTTTCCTGCTTCAAACAAACCTCTTTTTGACTTTCCACTAGCTCTTGACTCTTAACTATCAGTTTTGCAATCATTTCATTTAGTTTCAACTCTTTCTCTTTTATCTCATTCTTAAACATTATTTCCCTTTCCAGAAATTCCTTCCCTCTATTTCCAAAATCCTCTTCCAACTCGCTAACTCTCTCTTGCTTCAAACAAACTTCATTTCGCTTCGCAAGGAGCTCCTCTTTGATTTTCCGAACTTCTTGCTGCATCTGGAACACTTTTCCTTCATATTCCTTCGCTTGATCCTCAATTTCCGTTTGCTTACATCGAATTTGATCCTCGAGGTCTTGTATTCTGGATCCCTGATTCCACATCTCCTTTTCCAGCTCCATCCTAGCCTCACTCATCCTATTTAATTCCAACTTCAAATTCTCAACCTCGCGCAATTTTTCCTGTAATTCTGTTCGACCAACACTTGCGGGGGTAACTACACCATCTGACACTTTCTCTCCTGCCCTTTCCATATCTTCATCCTCACTGAATAGATCCTTTTCAGATGCTTGCGCCTTCAAATCTTCTATTTCCTGTTTAAGTTGCTTGATGTTCTCATTCAGCTGTTCGATTATATTTTCACTTTCCACAAGCGCTGTCTCATGATTCTTCACCACACTCTCAAACTTCTTGATCTTTCCTCTATTTTCTTCTTCTTTAAACTGAAGTTGTTCTCTTCTGTCTTCACTCTCAAGTAATTGTCTCTTTACCTCCTCTAGTTTATCCTTCATCGCTTGCTTGCTCGCTTCAATCTCATCTTTCTCAAATCTCAGTTGTTTGATCTCCTCGCTCTGGAATGCATTTCGCTCATGCATCAATTTGCTTTGTTGTTCCAGCCTTGTCACCTCTCTATCGAATTCCTCCATTTCTGACTGACTTGTGCTTGCTGCGATGAAAAAAAAGTTAGTTACAAACACAATCGATTCTCTCAACGGACACCTCTGTAAATCATATTAAACGGGACACTTTGCTAAGGCAGACACCACATTTTTGTTCAAATTGGCAAAGTCGGCAAGGTTTTTTACACCCACATCAATTCAAACGATCAATGTCTTTAGCCTGGTTTTCATTAAATCGTAATTCCTCGCCGATCTTTGTCTTACAGCATCGGCGATGATCGGCTATGCCCTGAGACAATGATCGGCGATGAATTACGATTTAATGAAAACCAGGCTTTTATAAAAGTTTTAGAATTCTTCTTTTGAATAAAAAATATGTGCCATGACTGCAACAGTTGTATAATGATAAAGCTTCCCAAGGGTATGATCACATGACTTCAACTGGGTAAAAGAAACCTTTATCTGTGGACAGCTCTTTAAAACTGACACAGTTGGACCAGGAGATGTCAGCGTTAAAAGAGTTAAACAAAGATCATGCCAGGCAAAAGGAATTAACTTTTTTCTGTTGTCAAGTGTCATTTAGGTGATAGTTTTCACCAACTTCAGAATACAAATAATCGTAAATTCCGAGAATACAATTTAACTGTCAAAGCAGATGCCTTAAAAATGCCAGCACCTTAATGGACGGTAACACGATAGCAATAGAATTTTTTTACAAAGATGCATTGGATTCGAAAACCGAGTTTCAAGAAGACGAACTCTTGGTTCTACTAACCAACGTAGTGCATCTTGGTAATTGGTCGGTTACAAATTAGATGTCACGTGAAACTGCGATGACGCAGCTGCTCACGATAAACTCCTCATTTGTTTTTATTCGCGGGCGTTTGCACTTGGGATCCAATTCGAGACAGACTACATTTCCTTCACTACCATCTTTTAGTATTATCAGTTCTTGCCTGCAGTCTATACCAACTGGGCATGTCGAGTGCGGCCGTTTCTTCTATAAGTGCAAGAAATCTTGTTATGCCACCGTTGAAAATGGTCTGTATTGGCAAGCTTCCTCGAAATGCCATTCCATTAGCCTGCACACGGACTTAATTGTTTCTCCCTTGCTCATCTGCAGCAACAATAAAGTCTGCGCGCGGGCTACCATTTCATTATTTCCTGTGTCAAGATCAGGAATATTAGTTAAAATTTTTCAAATCTCAACTTGTAAATAAACACAGTTTTCTGGCAAAGCGTTTAGAGAATCTGGGAAATATCATGCTTCTGAACCTTGAAGGTAATTAAAGACGAAGACAGGTTGGTCAAAAATACCATCTGTGCACGAGCAAATGATGAGTGAAGGGTTAACTGAACCTGATGTCGTCAAAATATAGGAGCTGAGGAGCTTATGCCTAAAAGACAATTAAATTCAATACAATTGTTTTTCTCCGAAATAGAAGTTTAATAACAATGGCAAGTGAATCATGGATCAAAAGATCGTACGTTGAATTCTCTTCCCCGTAGTAGTAATAGTAGTAGCAATTTGTTTTGAGTGTTGTCAGAATTCCTAGCTACTTAAAGCTAATTTAGGCCCACTGCGCATGCCGCAGTGAGACATGGGAGCACTAGATCGACGCCCAGGGGGTACTCCCTATTAGTAAGTGATGGGGGATGTCAGACATTGTTTGGGTTTGTAAAACGCTGTCTAGTATATTTTTGGGTACGATATTTGGTGCATAATCAGTATATTTTTGGGGTTGCTGATGAGAAAATTTGACAAAGTTAAGAGATTTTCACCAAAATATTGCAGGGCAGTTGCTGAAAATTCAATAAAACATTTTATATTCATGTACCATGAAGCTATGAGTATATTTTTGGGTTTTTCAAAAATATACTGTGCCGGACCCCCCTTCGTCACATACCAATGTAAGTCCTCCCTGGGGATTGACGTCCCTTCAGGAGGACGGCAAGGTGAGTCGCTAAGTCAGGTCTCCGAGGTCACTTTTTTTGAGTGGCCCATCCGCAGTTTGACCTCTCTCGACCGAGCTTAACTTCAGTCGCCTGACGAGAACTATAAGGAATATAAGCGAGTATACGAGTATATGAATATAAGCGGAATGTACCTGACGCGGAATATACCTGACGAGGAATATGAACCGCCCCGCCACTCATCCCGTGGAAGCCCCTTATTAGCATTTCCTTTTTTGGGGTCTAAAAGACGCGTTTTTTATCCAATGAAAAACTTCACAACGAAGCTAGCTTTTGACTAATAAATTAACATTTTAGCTTTGAATATCAGCCACAAAATTTATATTCCACAGCTTGTCAAACGTTTTAAATTCCTTCACTTAATTGGTAGAAAATGATGCATAGTGAAACAGATCTGTCTCAGTAAAAATGTTACCGAATGAAATATCCAACCTAAACATGCGAATTATCACGGAGAAATAACTTTTCAGAACCCTCAAATTGACCCATCCGAAAGATACAACGAAATATTACGGCTAGTATCAAAAAGACTCTCGCAAGAAGAGCATGATGAATTTAAATATATTCTAGAAATGGTACAATATGAATACATCTAAATATGTTCATCACATGAGGGTTCAATTGCAAATATCTACAATTATGTCGAAGATGTTTTCAGTCAAAATTGTCTTTTTCTTTTACAAAACTTCGATAGCCACAAAAAAGTTCGATTCTCGTAAATAAACAAGGTACCATCATTTCTGAAATGCAATAGCCTAATCAGTTAAGACATACAGTATACCGTAATCGCTCTATTTAGCCCCCCTCTCTTAAAAGCCCCCCTCTGTAATGAGCAAAAATATTTAAAACGTCTGGCGGTCTGTGGAATAAAAAGGTACATGTCATTTGAATACAAATCTTTCATTTCATAAAGTGATACAATGAGGAGGCTTTAACCAACAAAATTGGCATCTGGATGAAAGTTTGCCCTTTTCCCGGTAACATGTATAAAATACGTTACAACATATCTAGTCCCTTTGAGTATTGCGCGTCCTTAGATAATGTAAAAGCTCCATTAAGCTCCCCCCCGGGGGTATTCAATTTCTCCATAGGGGGCTTAACAGCGAGGAGGGGGCTTATTCACAAAATCAAACGACATGGATACGAAAGATAGCATTTCAGTTCTTTTACTCCATTTTTTGCGGACTCAAAATACAATTTTTTAAGTCAAATGCATAAACTCGGCACTTTTTTTATCGTAAACTACATAGCAAGATAATTGGAAAATCTTTGGTAAATTCTGGAATTTGTTTTAAGTGGAGGGGGGCTTAATAGAAAGGGGGCTAATTTTGGCTCAGAGGGGAGGGGCTTATTAGAGAGGGGGCTAAATAGAGCTTTTATGGTAATAGGAGTATATATGTAATCTTCCGGGACAAATTTCCTCACTGAAAGCCCACCCCCCTTATTGATGGAATAAGGCCTTCGTTATCGTTAAATCAAAGGTGAGAAGACCCCTGTAGCTAGTTCATGCTCAAATGATTTTCGTTTTGAAAATTTCGTTCAAGGTTGGCACGAAATATTCTGAAATTTCCAAAAAGAGGAGACGGTAAAACTTCCAGACACATCGAATAACAGGAGAGGAAATAATGTTTCAGAGAATGCTTTTTGAGAAACGGGAAATGATCTTTTTCAAGGAGAAACAGACATCAAATGTGCACAGTGATATCATGAGACGATGGAATAACAGAAAATAAAGAAAATACAAAAAAACCAGCAAATAAAATGAATAACAAAACAAAGGAGTCAATTAGACAATGGTACCTGGTTTTTTACGAGAAGACGAACCTTTTCGTGAAGAGGCCAACTCCTTTTGCAAATTGGCAATCATGTCATCTTTCTCACGTAGCTTGTCATCTCTTGCATCCAGTTTCATTCTCGCATCTTCTAAAGCTTTACTAGTCTCCGCTAGGATGTTTCTAAGATCGACAATGCCCTGTAGAAATCAAAGTAATCATTTTGTTTACATTGCAACAAATCAAAACGTAAAACATGGATCTTGAGCTTTAATATTTCCTGAATTTAGGCTGAAATCTGGGAAATTTAATTTCAGAGAATCCAGGGGAGAGTAACATCAACTTTGCTACCCCTGCAATAAGAACCTATCTTTTATCAAACTGAAACAGGTTCTTAATTGCAAGGTGCATAATTTAGAAAAAAACAGCATCTAGGCTCTTATTTTGGTAGGTTTTTATATGCGGGGATTTGCTGTACTGTTTTCTCCAACAATCTAGATGCAGTCATGCCTCCCCTAAGTTAATCTTTCCGAGATCGTAGATTTAAAAATACTTTTCTTTCCGAGGTGCTAAAATATGGAATAGCCTTCCTGCTGAGTCAAAGACAGCATCCTCCCTGAATAGTTTTAAGAAACTGATAAAGGGTTGATTTTTCATTTCTATTGTATATATTGTATAATTGTAAATAGGCTTTTAGGTTATGGTTTTTTTTATTCTAGTCATAATTTTTTTTAACTGTAGGGTACTGGCGGGATTTATCAGGCAGCGGGATATATCAGGCACACGCAGCTTTCAACAGCCAGAAACACGACTTAAACATTTCAAAATAAAAAATAAATCTTTATGAACCTTCCTCGATCATTGCTTTCTTATTCTATTTGAATATCATTCTAATTACGTTTTGTTTCATTTCACCAGGCTCGGCGGAGTATCTTTGGGTCAGGCCAAAAACTTTGTGCGTCCATCTTTTCTACGGTTAGGCCGACCTTCGAACTTCTGAGAAATTGCGAGAAACTGCCTTGAAATGCAGCATGTTGAAGTCAACTAAAGAGCACCATAGCTAGTGACATAGCACAGAAAGGATGTTAAGTCTTTGGAATTCATGTTTTTGTGTACTCCTAGTGGCTACATTTATTCAAATAAGTGAAAATAATAGCTGCCTGATAAATCCCGACGGTGTACGAAATTCACCTCCGCGAATGGTCAAAATACTTCACAACAAACACTTCGGTTGGTGAAAAGATGAACCAACCAGCTGCATAAACTTTGTGAGGAATGTTTGAAATATGTTTAGGAAATATCTTTTGTCGCTTTGGATGAATCGATTTTGATTGGCAAGTTTACAAGCCTTAAGTGCCTGATAAATCCCGCCATTACCCTATATTGTAATTAAGTTTTTTACCGGAGGGCCCCTTGAAACACGGCTTCTGCCGAAGGGCTACCCGCCTCAAAAAATTCAAATATGAAATGTATAAAAATAATAAATCAGATGCATACTGTAGAGCTTTATGATCATCATTGTCTTAAATGAACTTGAGATAAGAACCTCACCCTGAATGCAGGAAGACTACCATATTAATGAGAACACAGTCAGTCTGTTTGTTAAAAAAAACATTTTGTTGATCGAGGGTATTTACTGTACTGGAATCTTGAATCCTGAATCAGGAATCCTGATGTGACAGCATATACGCAATGCGTTGGGCGGTGGGTGCCTTGTTTGTTTCTTTTGTTTTCAGTTTGTTTTGAGTGGGCTTGTCAGGATTTCTAGCTACTGAAAGCTAATTTAGGCCCACTGTGCATGCCGCATCCAGACATTGGACCCCTAGTTTAACGTCCCTTCCGAAGGACGACGAGGTGAGTTGTGAGGTCATGCCTCCGAGTTCACCCATCCGTCGTTCGACCTCAGTCGACCGAGCTTAACTTCAGTCACCTGAAGAAGACTGTATAAGCCATTCGGCCACTCTGAAGGGAGGTCAGTGGCAGTAGCAAATTCTGTCGTTGTTATTCTCTCCTCCAGGGTTCCTATTGTTCAGCATCATTCTGCTATGCTCGCCTAACATCCAATGTGAAATGGATTCTAGAGTTTTTCAGTAATTAATCGTGTGTGTAGAATTTTGCAGTTGCTTATCTAGTTGCCATTATTTGCGCCTCTTTTATTTAATGGCTATAGGGTAAGGTAGCAATTGTCATTTGCTCCGTGTGATCCCGTAGCGCTGTTTGGTTGTAAAGTAATTTGAAATTATAGTAGGATGTAGATGTAACATTAGTTATGTTGTAATATTTCATATGAATATATAATGAAAAACACTCACCTTATTACTCGTGCTCTCCTCATAAACTTCAATAACATCCTTCAGTTTCTCAACCTCCAATTCCTTCTCTTCCAAACAATCTTTCGTTTCATTTAACATCGTTTGCAATTCTCCAATATGGGTGGCATGAACATTTAATGTTTCTGTCGCCTCATCAAGTTCGTTCTGAAGAGTTGTCATGACCTTAGGCCGCTGTTCAGGTGTATGCATCTGTTTATAAAATTCATGAGCTGTTTCTTTCTCTGCTAATTTTGCTCTGAGCGCACGAATTGTATCTTCGTGTTCCTTTGGAAAGACATAATGCAATAATTAAACTCAAAACAAAGAATCTAATCAGTGGTTCCTACCGGGTGAAAAAACCGACAGCATGTGAAATAATCAAAACTCCTTCAGTATCAAAGCAAAATATTGAAAACTAACTCATTTTGCTGCCGACATATTCAATTAGATTCGGCAACGTACCAGGCTTCTATAAGTCCCTCATGCAAAAAATAATGAAAATAACATCGCTTTCTCTTTCCTGAAAACAATCGCACTTGCACACTTTGTCATCTGGGGAGAATGGAATCCCCCTGAAGTCTCTCATGCTAGGGGGAAGGATTTGCCTCTTCGCAAGAGGATGCATTGCAATTTGTTGAAAGTGAATGCCGAATGATTAACTTCAAACGACTGTTGACTTTCATCACTATCTTCTTATTACTAAATCGATCATGATCGTTGATTTTCAAACGGCTACGTATAGAAAACGACTTAGTTTTGGAAAGTTCAAAGTGGAAATTTGAAGTCAGCACGCTCAAATTGACTTCTATCCTCAATGAAATATTCATGCGTACTGTTCACAGTAAGCAGGTTTGAAACACTATGCCTTACCTTGACTTTAACTTTTTCAGCATGCAACAGAACACTGGAGACATATGAATCTTCATCTGTTTCGATACGTTCCATTTTTCTTTTTTTCCTTGATTTTTTCATCGATTTTGTCAACATTTCGATTCTTCGTTCACATTGCTCCTCAAGGGTCTGCTGCTCTTCTTGCAATCGCTCACTGAATATACGAGAACAGAAATGATACGATGGCTCAACGGTTCAACAAATACACAGTTGTCTTATAAACAGGGCCAAAATTCTTTAAATGAATGGAAAGGTGGTGTCATAGTTGGATGATAAATTAGCATGTCAAATTAGCTGAATCTTTTGTTTTAAAAATTTTGTCCTTGCTTTCCAGAAGAAAAGCAAACGAGATGCTATGAGCCCAAATTAAATTTTAGCTATTATTCGGGACTTTTCATGAAGAAATAGATTTCATCACGGGTCGAAGAAATGTTTGGGAAGTGGTTTGCCCCCGCCCCCCCCCCACGTAAAATTTAACAGTGACGAAAATATATATACTGACCTATAATTCTTTTCGATCTCAACAATTTGCTCCGACATCTCCGAGCAAACTTCCTCTCTAATCTTCAGTTCCATGACGGCATTCTTCCTCCTTTCTTCAATCAATTGTTTCCTCAATTCTTCACAACTCTTGACAAGGGATTGAAACCGATCATCATCATCATCCACCATCGATTCGCATAGGATATCCTTTTGAATTGGCCTCGGTGTCGTCATTCCCATTCCCGTCCAACTCCTCTTGTCAATTGATCGAATTGGCGTTGCAGATGATAACGAGGGCTTCGGCAACTGTTTCGGTGGCTTGAAGATGTCAGTGTTTCGCACACTTTTCGTCGTAACCTGTTGTGGTAAACAAAATCTCTATGTAGTTTATTCCCCTTTAATTCGTTGGGTTGTGAGTCCTCGTATAAGTGAAAATATTGATCGCATGACTTGAAATAGGTCCAAACAAACCTTAAAGGACAAGTCCGGGGTTGATAAAATTATTGTTAAAAAGCAACCTTACCAACTGCTGAACACCAGTTGTGAGTTCTTTCTAAGTTTTCGTGCTTTGAACGTAAATTTGACGACTAATCTTCGTAAGTTAAGCCAAATATCGTCGCCATTTTGTATTCTGTGCGAGTGTGCGAAGCAACGAGAAGGAGGCTAGCATATGGGTGGTATAACATCAACACATTTGGCAGCCTCGTTCAGGTCAACGTGAAGTGACATCATATAAAATGACGTCATCTCGCACTTCTTAGCAGGTTGAAATATGTAGTTTTGCAGATTAAGAGAAAACAATTGAAAAAAAGTACTACATACCATTCACAACAGTATAATCTCTTGAATAATCAACAATTATACCAACACCGGACTTGTCCTTTAACCGATTTTGTCTGTTCAACTATTGTTACCATAAAAATCCTCCTGATGAAACTGAAACTGTAAGTTTGCTTGGATAAAACTATTGATACATAAACAAACAACCGATTTTACACTTTCTTTTGAGACCGCGTTCATACGATGCCGGCACATTTTGAAAACGGTGAAAAATGTGACGGATAGACCTCCGGTTCACACGAAAACGGCACATTTTTGCCGGCACATTTTGAAAACGGTAGATTTTTTAAATTGAACTCTAACAGGCACATTGGAAACGGCATTGTGTAAACACTTGAGAACAGTTTTCGACGCTTTTGGAACAAGACCGATCGACACTTAGGGTGTAAGTACCTTTCTATGGAATCAAAAACTTGCAAAGGGTTTCTTACTGTCAAATTTCGTACCGTTTTCAAATTGTTCCGGCATTGTGTGAACGCTAGCTCAAATTTTGCTACCGTCACATTTTTCACCGTTTTAAAAATGTGCCGGCATCGAGTGAACACAGTCTGAATCTGAACGCAAATTTCTTGTCACTCGAAATTAGAAGACTGATCTTACCTGCTTAGCAATAGCTGAGAACTTCAAAACATTGTAGGTTTCATCAAAAACTGATGCACATTGGCTAATGTTGACTACCATACAAGCTTTGCCTTTACCAAGAAAGAATCCTTGAAATAATCGAGTTAGTTTGCATTCTCTGAATGGAATGATTAAAGGATGGTTCCTGAAAAGATAAAGCGGAGCAAACATTGAATGAGTGGTTCTTTTATGCATCTTAAGAGCGAAATAAGTTTCGGTAGCGCATGGAATAAGTACGGTACGTGAAATCGTAACTGAAAATCTTACTGTTCTATAATATTTTCTTGAATGACCACGCCCATTCATTGTAAAGTCAAAGCAGTGCAGCTCTTGACATTTTCGTTCCAAGTTAGCCTCGTAAACAGTAACATGAATGTTAACGGTCATAATACGGTTCTGAAAATTTTGATGTGAGCCAATCTGGCTCCAGGATTGGCTATGCAACGAAAGATTGGTGTCTGACTAGCATCTTAGCCACTTTGTTTTCTATTTTTACCTGGCATCCGAAAGTAGATTTTAGGGCACTGAGAAGCTAAGCTTATCAAGCAGTGTCCTGGCCCTTTCTCTCAATGTATCCACACCTCATAAGCCTGGAATTACAAAGAGTTGGTGACTCTCCTCGCTGTCCTATTCGGCACGGCGGGGACTTGAAACACCAACCTTCAGTAACAAATAAAGAGTTCATTGCGCACTTACTTATGTTGTTGATTGTATCTGAGGTACTCAATACATTTGCCAAGTGTCATTATTGATGTATTGATATTTGATGCTTCTTTCAACCTGTCTCCAGTGCTCTGCGTTTTGCAGTATCTCTCTGAACCAGCCAAGTCAACGAATGATAATCTGCGCAGACAGAAAGTTTTGTTGCACATTATTTCCATTCATAGCCGACTTTTCTTTAAATTGAATAACGATTGAAAACAGCAAACTTTGATTTGCATCTCGCAAAATGAAACCCTTGCATGCTTACAGTTTTCAACTGTAAATGTTACACTACAATTCAAAATCAGCTAACAATGAAAGTAAACAACGAGAAACAAAGCCAGAAGGCAAATAAAACTTCCCTGTGTCATTCCAAACTCACTTCGAGTAAAGTCAGCGTTGATTTAGTCTCTGAAAAGTGTTCTGGACTCCGAAGCAATTTCTTTGATATTGCTAGCTTTGTTATACCGTTAAGTCTGCGCAACGCCGCTTGCTTTTGTATAGTGCGTGCTTCAGCATTAATTTGATAACAAAGAAATCATATTGTTGTAACAGCCAATAACAGCGCTTTCCCGTGAAATGAGGAAGCAATCAGATTTGAGAACGGCTATCATGTGATTAAATCTCAATTTTTGTTTTGTTCTCTACGCAAACTTCATTAACAACACGATACCCGGGAATTTCAAGTACCCTAAAACAGACAATACACAGATGCTAAAATGAAAGGACCATTAAAACTGCTATTAAAATGAAATGCTGACGCATACAATACACAATATTGAGCGGCGTTGCGCAGACTATAAGTTTTTTTTAAGTATTGTCTACATGCAGGCTAGGAGTTTGAGGCATCTTGGGAAAGCTAGGAAAGTAATTCAAATCACACCTACCTGCTTATGCGGACAACATGTGGCTCATCAACATCAACAACTCGCAAGATTTTGATTGTGAAAATTGAGTGACTAAAAATGAATGAAATGTGATACAAAATCACTGTTATGTATTATGGGTTTATAGGAAAAGAAACTTGATTGAGTGCTCTGCTCTTGAACAAAAACTGGGTGAGTCAAAGAAAACTTTTACCCGTTTGATGGACTGTGGACTAAAAAGTATGAGGCCGATATTCAAAACTGAAATGTTAATCTGTCAGTCAATGGCTAACTTAGATCAGGAATTTTGTTTGATAAAATCACTCATCTATCTTTAAGACTCAAAAATTAGAAAAATGCCTTTAAGGGCCACAAATGGGAACAAGAATTCCACATTCCATTCTGGTCCATAATTTACTTGCTATTGAAATTAAAATTCTATTTCTAAAAATGACAGTCAAAATGAATTCAAATGTCAATGCCAGATAAATAATGGACCAGAATGGAATGTGGAATTCTTGATTCTTACACAAATCCCTTGCAGTCATCTTCAAATTTTTGGGACTCAAAGATGAATGATATTTCCAAGCAAAATTTTCTCATCTAAGGCCCCGTTTACACGGGATCGGATCCAAATGGAATCGGATCCATTTGGATCCGATCCACTTTTTGAGGGGCGTTTACACGGGATCGGATCCAGAACTGTTGGCGTTTACACGGGATCGGATCCATTTAGATTTTATGAACTCTTAGCAGCGCTCTAGTAAACGTTGTCCCTTATTTTAGTCCAATCCTTTGAAATTTTGCACTCTAATAGACTCTGTTACATCTCTGATTCCCCTCTTTGAAATGTCAACAAAGGATTTTCAGTTTAATAGTGTAACTTCCTATCCGTACCAGTTTGGATCCGATCCCACCCGTTTACAAGAGACCTTTTTGGGATCGGATCCAAACGGGATCACTTTCGAAAGTGATCCCGTTTGGGTACGGATAGCAGATCCAAATGGGTTCGGATCCGTTGAGTCCCGTGTAAACGCAAGGCCTATCCGTTACACTTTGGGTACGGATCCATTTGAATCCGATCTCGTGTAAACGGGGCCTAAGTTAGTTTTTGACTGATAGATAAACATTTCAGTTTTGAATATTTGCTGTATACTTTTTATTCCACAGCTTGCCAAGCCAGTAAATTTGCTTTGATTCACCCATTCAGTTCAGTTCATTTGATTTTAAATTCCACTACATACAAATTTCATAAAAACATTAAACAACACTAAACATAAACTACAGGCTACAAATTACAAATACAAGTATAGAGATTAAACATAACTACAGAAAAAATAGGAAATTTGTATGAAAAGGAATTCTTAAGGAGGAGCCCCCTCAGTAGCAAAGCTAATCGAGGAGAGAGCACCCCCTTTTTGGAAAATTTGAATTAATGAATATAAATTGTTGGCAAAATAGTGTTGATGACTTGAAAATTTAGGCCCGTTAGGCCACGCACGTGCTGAAGTGTCCCGAATTGAAACTGACGATAATGTTGAAACCGAACTGATATTTATTTAAAAAAACATTTGTACTGCCCCACAAGAACAGAATGGGGCTTATTAACAGAACATAGAACCGTAGTTGATGAATAAGGCGCAACAAACCAATCACATCGTCAGCCTCCTGGTTTCCATCCGCCTCTTTTGATCAACCCATTACATCCAAAAGATGAACTGATACTATATACAGTATAACATAAGCTTTAAAGACAATGTTGCTAATAAATTCATTCAGGACCTGCCGGCATGGTTTGGGTAGAACACAATACCACAATGCAATTCTTAACTGTCAAAAACAAACAAACTCTTTAAAACTAATGACTGAAGATCCTCGTCCAAAACAAATGCAAAGCCTTTGCCATAATAAACCCAACACAAACACAAGCCCCCATTATACTATCTGATCTTTATCATGCTTCTCTTTATCATTCTGTTGAATTTTAAGGAAGTCCTATTTTTGAAGCTATACAATTTTTTGTGCAACATTTGAAAGCAATTCGTCGCAGCAAATGGTTTTAGATTATATTACGGAAAGGCTTTATATTATATTATGGGGGCTTTTGTTTGCGTTTGCTTGATCTTGGCAACTGATCTCAAAGGCTTTCTGATACTTGCCTGCACGGGCTTCGTCAGTCAAAAGTTTGAAAGAGTTTGTTTTCAGTTGACAGTCAAGGATTGGATTGTGGTATTGTTTGTCCACCCAAAGCATGCCGGTTGACAATGGGTCTTTAACTGATAGGTTGTTCCTTGGCCAAATTTTATCACAACCAAAATTCTTCAGCAGTTGAAGTATTCCGAAAATGCAATATGCGCAGCTATGAATGGCTGCATATCAGCTCGGAAAATCCAGTGTTGTGCAGAAACTGCGCTAAATGATGTCATCAATGTATCTGAGATAAGGAAGTGTTTGAGTAGATACACTTTTTGGAATGATAAATCAAGAGTTTAAGGCCCTTGGAAGAAAATATCAAGTGTTGCCTAACTTCAGTATCTGTAGAAGGGAGCAAGGGAGGCTCAAAGTTATGAGTTTTCATGTATGCATGCACCGTTGCTGCTCTGCCATGTTTTATGTAGATAGTTAACAGAAACATTTAGCATTTCATATATTCAGCAAAACATCTGCAAGATCATTCTATGAACGAATCGCCTATAATTGTGCAGCTTTTGTTCACAGCTTTTCCATAACATCTGGCTGTTCAAAGGTGATCTGAAGCAAGAATTTTTATTGCTGCAAATGAATGGCACTGTTCAATGACACACAATCCACTGATATCAAGTTGCAGTTGATAACATTAATTTGTTTGCAAATTATATACTAGGATAATACATTGAAATATAGCTGTATATACCTGATTTTTGAATGGTCACAGTTGTGGGAGAAATTTAAGTTGAGCTGAATATATGTAATAGAAATTGTCTCATGGACTGATATGATGTTTAGAAAAGGCATTTCAACTGAAAAACATTCTTTGAGTCAGTTTTCCTTTTGGAAATATCGTCAGCCTCAACACTTTCTTAGGTATTTGCAAACAGAATGACATCATCAGCCAATCATACAAAATAGTTGATAACACAAAAATGAAATGAGGTGTCACAAAAAAATTACATACAACATTCTCTGTCATTCAATAGTGCTATTCATTTGCATCAATAAAGATTTCTGCTTCAGATCACATTTAACAGAATTAACTGTAAGTCAAAAAACAAATGTTATCTCACCTTCTACTTGAGTTCTGATTCAATTTTGTGGCCGCAATATTTTGGTTCTTTTGCCCAACTCTTAGAACCTAAAAGAATCCGATTATTTGAGATGTTTCAGAAGAGAGATTTATACTTCATAAAAATAATTTGAATATTCACATGCTGCTCTTTTCTGAATCATTTGGATTGTTATCCTAATATTTTCCAAGAAAATTAGGAGTACATACCTAAGAGTAAACAAAGGTGCACTATCATTTTGCTGGACGTTTGGCACTCAAATTTGACATGAGTGATCAATTGCACACATCATTTAATTTGCGCATGCTATTCATATTGTCAAATGACTGAGCTTTTTAATCATAAAGGAGTTTTTCATATTAATAATCAATCATAAAGAAAAGATTGGTCACTCATCACATATACTATATCACATTGATCACACTATAAAGATTAAACAAATCAAAGTTGCAAGCTAACACAAGCACAAAACATCATTCATTCATTATCTAGTCCCCCCGCAAATAGTTCATACTTGCTGTTGTCACCATCACTATCAACTTCATCTTAACCTGCCTTGCTTTGAGCAACATCGTTGACATGAATGCTGCTTTTGTGCAGTTTTTCTTCCTGTGTCTCACTTGTCAAGAAACATCTGTGTGTGTGATTCACTACCCTTGTGACACTACTGGGGGACATGCCTGTGTGCTTGTGCACTAACATCACGCTAGCGAACCTATACGCACTACTGTGGTGGATACGCCATACAGAGGCGGGGTATTATGCTTGATGTGGTGGATACGCCATACGGAGGCGGGGTATTATGCTAACGTGGTGGGGTATTATGCTTGTTGTTGTGGATACGCCATACAGAGGCGGGGTATTATGCTAACGTGGTGGGGTATTATGCTTGATGTGGTGGATACGCCATACAGAGGCGGAGCATAATGCCCCACCACGTAAGCATAATACCCCGCCTCTGTATGGCGTATCCACCACATCAAGCATAATACCCCACCACGTTAGCATAATACCCCGCCTCTGTATGGCGTATCCACAACAACAAGCATAATACCCCACCACGTTAGCATAATACCCCGCCTCCGTATGGCGTATCCACCACATCAAGCATAATACCCCGCCTCTGTATGGCGTATCCACCACAGTAGTGCGTATAGGTTCACTGGCGTGAACATGCAGTCCCACCAAAAGCCCTGCTTTGCTTGTTAAATCTTTAGTATAAAAGCATAAATCTTTAGCATGAAAGCATAAGTCTTTAGCATGAAAGCATAAAAGAACAGTTCCTTTATGCTTGAGATTATTCATAGATAATTTTCATAGATTATTTTCTGAGAATTCATACCTTGAAGGCCTCATCTGCTGAGTTCACCTGAATTTCTTTTAATCCTAAGAAAAGAATTGAAATCCTCATCAGACTGATATAAAAATTATGCTCAAAGGCAAAAAATTTCTTTGGTTTCTATGCTTGGTCTCAAAATTGTCAATGCTCACCCCAGTAGCCAAGAAATTGTTTTACTTCCTTCCAGTGCACATTTCAAGCAACAGAAATTCCTTGTGTTAAAGGCAGTCTGTCACTCATCTGATTGGCCGCAACAAAGTTAGAGCTCAACACAACGGATTTCTTAGTCAGTCTGTATATTTGAAATGAAGGGGGGCTAATCTTCTTGACTTTCTATGGCCGTAGAAAGTCAGAGGATTAGCAGCCATTCAAATTTCTAATTCTTTGTATTGTCCAAATCACCCAATCAAATTTGTGACAGACTGCCTTTAAAGGGGCAGCGTCACGTAACCGTAAACAAACCTGTTATCTCTATGATCTATATTATTTCCCACACGTGGCCATTGTGTTCCGCTCAGATTTTGGTGGATGGGGTGAATCCACGATAAAGTTACTTCTAAAAATCCACCAATATCTCTGCAATCCTACAACGTATGAGTGTTTGGTTTATTTCTCTAGAAAATTCAAGAGTCCATCTTCAAATCAACACCTATATTTCGAGAAAAGTTGTGGAAAATCTCTGTGATATAGACTATCAAAAATCCTGAAAAATCATCGTTTGGAAAGAAGTTTGTTTACATTACGTGACGCTGCCCCTTTAAAATTGCTCAAAACACATTTACCCGACTGTGGATTTCTGTCTAGTCCAACAAGGACAGATTTTGTAAACAATAGCAACAATTGCATTAACTGACACCTCAACTAAAAGTGATTAGCGAAAGCAGACAAAAGAAATTCTCTCAACAAGTAAATCAAAACAAACATGGCTGCAACAGTTGTCCTGGAACCTTCAAGGCAGACTCTGACCTTGTGCAAGCAAGAGGTGGTTTTCAAGAGCAGTTGTATTCATATAATGAAATAAGAAGGGTGAATCTAAAGTTCTGTCTTGCAGATTTTGTATATATATATATTTGCTTCAGGAGCTATGTGGCAGTTGTTTCATCATTTAGGCCCTAAATACCTGAGAATTTGAATGCGTTGTGCCCAGCTTCTGAATCAAATAAATGAAATTTGTGAGCACATAACATCCCTTATCCCATACCATGATAAAAAGAAACTTTCTGGACTATATACATATTTGATTCAATATTTAGGAAGAAAGCTAAATATTTTTTTTGTCTTTGACATTGACAAGTTGTACAGGAAATGGAGAGACCAAACGAAAGGCACCAAGTCAAACAAACCTTTGATGTATGGATTTCCCTTCTTGTCATCACCCAACTTCAAAACAGGTCTTTTCTTCCCCTTTCCTGTTGGTGTTGGATCAAGGAGATCATAGACATATTCATTGTAGATTTCAGCAAATGAAACCCAAATACAGAACTTGACAGGACCTTGAGACTTTATGTCAATCACTGTGCTGTCACAAACACGCTCCTTCAATTCATCAGATATTGAGCTGTAGTCTAAGAAAAAAAAAGATTGTTAGTTCATTGATTTCTGGGCTATGAAAAATACTATAAAGTCCAAGCATTTATGCATTGGATCCCCTCAGCAAAATATTGAGACACTAGTTGTTCAAGAAATATTCTTTTAAGTGATGTTTGAACAGATCTATTGAGGTTAAGTTTTGAATGTCAAGTGGTATCTCGTTATAACAAGAAGGACCTTGAAACTGAAATGACTTCCTCGCAGCCTCCGTTCTGACCTTGGGAAGGTGGAGCGTCGATGAATTTTCTCTTGTGGCGTTTTGATTTCAGACAAGGCAGATTTGTCATTTTAGGACCCTCAGCAACTTGAAAGAAAATGAATTCACATCATCCCCTTACCTCTATTTCTTTTGCTTGTAAGTTTGTTTCGCATTGGATGTTAGGCTCATTGGGCACAAATCCATTATATATTAATTCCACGATGGAATCCCTAATTTAGCCATTTTGTGAATGACCTGCTTGCCCTAAGTTAGCCTGACATGCAAAGCGAAACGAACCTTAGTAATCATCAGTAAAGTTTATGTGCATTTTTGTAGCCATATATTTAATCTTAGTTTAGTTACATGTTCTCTACGTTAATGACTGCGGAGTTGTCATGGTCTCCTCGTACTCAAGTAAAGTAGCTTGTACGTAGTGTCTTAAGTAGTTTGTTTGCAAAATTTTATATTGAGTAAGAAAAAAAGTTCATACCAGCATCATTAGCAGTAATGTAGCTACTTGATGCTGCACTTGTCTGTGATACAGATGACAAATCACTTGATGATGTTGTATCCATTTTCCACAAAACTGAGAGATCAATATTGTCTCTTTGCCCTGCAGTTGTCACAGCTTTCTTCAGCAACTCCTCAAAATGCAATTCCTCTTTATTTAGTTTCTTGACATCCTGGTACATCACAGGTTTCAGGTTCAATTGCTCATATTGTTGGCCTTTGATGCTGTTGAATAGGACATCTAATGTGCGAGGGAGAATACCACTGTTCTTTGGATTCCCTTGGATTGTGAATGTCTGTTGGGAAAACGTGGAAGTCTGTTTCATCAAGCATTCCTTGCACATGCGGTCTCTTTGTTGCCCTTTGTTGTCACCATATTTTCATGGTCCATGAAAATGGGAGCAACAAAGGTCAACCACGAGACGGTGGCTTTTGCAAGGCATACAGGATGAAACAGACCATTAAGTCAGGAGGTGTAATACTGCAAAAGCTTTCTTAAGCCCCTTCACAGGATTTTAGCGTATATTTGGATTATGAAATGAATACATACTATTAGCCCTCCAAAATGCCCCCACCTTCAAATAAGCCCCCCCCCCCCACGCACAGGCCAGTGTCTATTCCAATGCCGTCCCTCAACATTTATGTGGTGGAGCGGCTTGAAGGAAAATTACCCACCAGTGGTTATTGGCGTGAAATTTAAACGTTTCAGCTACTGGGAAGTTGAGTTAGTTATTGAATTTGAACTTTTGGCGTCAGTTGTCATGCTATCTAAGGGGTCAGTCATATATCGATGTTGTCCTCGCTTAGCGTCATTTCGACGTCAATGGGTGGGGGGGTCAACAGCCTTCCGCAACACTGACGCTAAGAACAAACAAGATTAATATCGATTTTCATAAAGATATATGTCTGTAATGTTGTGAAGATTGCGATAATTTTATGTTTTACTTTCTTTCCTCAGCCCATTTTCATGCGATCTTCTCGGTCGGAGAATGCTCGCTGAAGCTTCTTGGAATGCCAAAAGATTTTAGGCCCTGTACTTCCCGTGCCTTTCCCGTAGGGTCTACTGCAGCCCCTTTCAGCCCTTAGTCACTTTTGAATGGACCGACGCTAAGGGTGGGGGGTGGGGGGGTCTGAAAGTTAGCGTCGAAATGACGCTAAGCGAGGACGAAATCGATATATGACTGACCCCTAATTACTGGCGAAAGTATGTCGCGTACAAAATTTGCGGAATGCAGACTGGCGCGCAGAAGCCACTATCTAAAATATATTTTGCGAAATAAGCCCCAACCCTTGAAACCCGTGAATAAGCCCCCATCAGCCCATGGGAGATTAAGATTTTGGTTTTGATAACTCTTGATAAAAACTGTTTATTATTTTTGCAAATCCTTTAGCTTCTCTTTTTTGCACCGACTTCCTCGTAGTTTATCAGTGCACCTGAGCTTAGATATTTCCTAGAAATCGAGACTGGAATTACCACTTTCCCAGCATGGAATCGGACCCCCTTCCGCCAAAGATCTTTGGCGGACAGAGTCACTATAAACAATAGAAATGACCAGAGAACAAAAGAAACTGGCGTAAGTCTTTGGCGGATGGCGTACACTGATTCCACTAGGGCACTTTCTTACTTTCTGGTAGGCCTACAAAATCTAAAAAGAAAACAAAAGTAAATCCCGCCAAAACAAAGTGCAGTGCAGATTTTATTATCTACCTTGCCAGAATTGGTCACGCCGTATGTAAAAATCAAGCAGTTAATTCCATCCAAGAAATCTTTCACAATTGCAAGCATTGAATCATCAAATATATCCTTCTGTGTTGTATTATCATCATAAACCTTCGTGAATGAAAACTGATGCGTTTGTTCTGCAATCCCACGAATGCTGCTTTTGAAGGTAAACGAATCACTTGGCGCGCTCAAAATGATCGTCTTTTCATCCAAAGTTTTGAGGCAGCCTTGATCTTCACTTGCTTTTGTTTCTTGTGCTGTAAATGGCCTGATTCGTAAGAATACTTTCATCGGCTCTCGATTGCTTGCAGTGGATTTATTCGATGCTGTTTCTTTTTTGAGCTCAACATCTTGAAAATCCATCAGAAGGTTTCGAGCGAGTAGGCCATCTCCATTACCACCACCATTTTCTTTCTCATCCTCCGGCACTTCGCCAGGGCTGTAGTAACAGCTTTCATCAGACATAACTCTGCAATGATTTTCCTTTCTTTTCAGCTCCAATCGCGTCCAAGAAATTATTCAGATCGCTTTGAAGTTCAATTTGTTCAAGGCCATGCACAAACAGGCCTTCCTTCGCTTCTTGATCGAATCGAAATAATAACGAATTCGAAACGAGGTGCTTTGAATCTGATTGGCTTAAAAAGCAGTTGGATAAAATTTTTAGCCAATCAGATGTGTCGCCCAGACTTCTGCTGTGATGGAGCAAAATGGGCGGGAAACTGGGGATACAATGGATGAAAAGTTTGTTGGAGGGAGATTTTGGCATAGTAGATAGGTTGGACTTGCTACAAGCCTCTCTCTCTTTTAAATTCGAAATAGTCCGGAGAATGCGAAAAATGAAAAATGAAGAAAAAAAGAAAAGGAATAGGGGAGAGGGAGAGAAGAAAAGGAAAAGGGGGAGGGAGAGAATTCTCTCTCCCTCTCCCCTTTTCCTTTTCTTTTTTCTTTATTTTTCAGTTTTCGCATTCTCCGGACTATTTCGAATTTAAAAGAGAGAGAACTATTTCGAATTTAAAAGAGAGAGAGGCTTGTAGCAAATCCATAGATAGGTTTGTGACAAGCAATAGAAAGCGATATTCATGGAAGAAGTGATGCTCTAGACATTTGTCGTCTCAGTGCAACTCTACATCGACAACTACTCACGCTGATTATGGACCAATTCATTTTCATTTATCTCCAAACCCCCGGGGGGGTACATAACATGTTGAGGGTACGGGTATGTGCTGCCCATATGGGTGGGTTTTTGGGCCCCAAATTCTCTAAACCAGAGCGTCAGAAAAATATTTATTTCCTGCGGACGAAAACTTTTTGCTATAAAATTTCCTGTCAGTTCTCCATCACAACAACTGAATCGATCAACATGAAAAACGATCAGACATTGGATCAAAAGCCTGGATTAATGTTTTTAGACGAACTTTTGCAATTATACCGGGAATGAGCCAGAAAAAAGTTCCCACTTTTGAAAATTCATAGCACAAAGATTACTTCACCGATTTGGATAATTCAAATTCTAGTTAAAAGCCGAAAGATCGAAGTATTTTTGTGATTTTTATTGCTGCCTTTGCAGCACAAGAAGTATAGGTAGATTCAAGTTTATCAGAATTTCATGTTTGCAAAATGACTGGAAAAGGGCCTAAAACATCGATCAAATCATGGAGGACTCATAGCACGGAACAACAAAGAAAATGACATTTTCTCAAGGATGAGAGCTATCCTTGGTACGTTTATTGCCATGGGATTGAAGAAATCTTCAGTATTTACTTGAAAATAAATGTCTTATAACTTTCGAGAAAGGTGACACGCCCATTTCTTATCGCTCTGTGTGAAGAGAGTCCTTATGATTTGATAAATGTTTTAGACCCTTTTTAGCCATTTTGTAGCCATAAATTTTTGTAGAGTGGAATTTTCTCTTATTTCTAGTCCTGGTGAGAAGGTGAAATTTTCTTGATGCTGTGAATTTTCAAAAGTGGGACATTTCCTGGCTCATCCAGTTTATTCTATTTTGACAAAACAGAGAAATGTCCCATCCCCTCACTTGGCAACTCCGCTGGTAAAACTTCTGTTGACGGAAAAGTGCGTAAATCTGCAATAAAAGTGACACATCCATTTTCGATTACAGTTCATCAACACGCTTTCCATTCATTTAGAGTGAGAAATCATGCAGGCACGGGGCCCCTTGGTCATTTCATTATAGCAACAGCACCCCGGGAGGACTGGTCATTTCATTATGGCAACAGCACCACGGGAGGACTGGAAAATAGCGCGTATTGCACCAATCTTCAAGAGTGGAGCAAGGGACGACAGGTCCAACTATCGGCCAATATCTGTCCTTCCTTTCATATCTAGACTATTTGAGAAATTGATTTTTAATCAGTTTTATGAATACCTGGACGCAAATAAATCACTATACGAGCATCAGTCTGGTTTTAGACTCTTACACTCGGTTACTACAGCCCTTATGGCTAGCACCAATGACTGGTACATGAATATAGATAAAGGAAAATACACTGGCCTAATCTTTATTGACTTAAAGAAGGCCTTCGACACGGTCGATCATGAAATCCTGTTAGATAAACTGAAAATGTATGGAGTGAATGGCCTGGAACATGACTGGTTTACATCGTACTTGGATAATCGTAAGCAATTTTGTAGGATAAATGGCTCTTCTTCTGATGTGAAGGGAATAAACTGTGGAGTTCCTCAAGGCTCTTGTCTTGGCCCACTTTTGTTCCTGATCTACATCAATGACCTGCCCTTTTCCCTGCAAAAGTTTCATGTCAGCATGTATGCTGATGATACGACCATTTCGATCTCTTCAAAAAGTATTGGTGACCTGCAAAATGACTTAAATTTAGATCTTCTGAAGCTGCAGGATTGGCTGCATGCAAACAAACTTTCTTTGAACGTTGTGAAAACGCAATCGCTTATTATAGGCTCTGGTCCAAACATCCGTAAGATAGAAACCCAGCCTGATGCTCAAACATCTTTTTCAATCGGTGATCAGGAAATTGAAATGATTGCTAATACAAAATACTTAGGTGTTCAAGTAGATAGTCAACTAAACTGGGACAAACATGTCGGTACTATCAAGACCAAGGCTAATCGAGCCCTTGGACTTATTAAATATTCTAAGAAATATCTTCCATCTGATGTGCTCAACAAAATGTACAGGGGCATTGTCGAGCCCCAGTTGAGCTACTGTTGCTCCGTCTGGGGTTGCTGTAGTGAATCAAAAATTAACGCCTTGCAAAAAATCCAAAACAGAGCTGCAAGAATCGTAACTAATAGCTCATACGATGCCTCTGCTGCTTCACTAATTCAGAATCTTGGCTGGCCGACTATCAGTAATCTTATAAGAAAAGAAACCGCCACGCTAACATATAAGTCTTTGAATTCGCTTGCCCCAGTCTACATGAGAAATCTATTTACTAAGTATTCAGATGATAGAGAAAGATCTTTGCGTTCAACAGAAACTGATCTTAGGTTACCGTTATTAAAAACTGCCAATGGCCAAAAGGCTTTTTCATATCGCGGTGCAAAACTTTGGAACAGTTTAGAAAGAGAAGCAAAATTGGCACCTTCCCTGAAATCTTTCAAGGAACGACTATAGAGGGCGGTACAACTTTACTTTCTTGTTCTTTTTCATATCCATTGTATTTTATTGTAAATTAGGTATTTTAGCATATTATATTGTAAATTAGATGTATGAATTTCTTTTGTTCTTAGTTTAGTCTCTTTTCCTTTAATTTTTTGTTTTAAACAGGTCAGTTTGAAAAGCATTTATTTATAAATGAAACTTATACCTGTATAAATATTTTAAAATGAAAATGAATGAAAATGAGCACCAGCTTTAAGCCTGGTTTCCATATGATCGCAACAGTCGGCGACGCGTCGCCGAGGCAGGCTTGGGGACACATCGGCGACGATTTTGTTAAATGGAAACATTTTCTGAACGACGTCGCCGACGTCGCCGATCAGACGGGGACCGTACGGGGACGCATCGAAAGAGTTGAGATGAGTTTAAAGCGTGGTTTCCATATGATGATAACAGCGATCGTGTCCATATGTCGCCGACTGATCGGGGACACGTCGCCGAAACGTCGCCGACTGTTACGATGATATGGAAACCAGGCTTTACAGTACAACAACAAAGTAATTTTAGTTTCTTGCCTTTAGAGGTCCGGGACCCTTAGTTTTTGAACTAAAGGTAACTTTAGTCCGTTACGCCACTGCTACCAGTACGCATTCTTCAAAACTTTCCAGGGAAATCACAAGAAGGACAAAATATGTAACTTACAGATAATGAATTTCCTGTGAGCTTTGTCGAAATTCAAAATTTCCTGCGGACATTGTCCGAGCGTCCGAAGGCATTCTGACGCACTGCTCTAAACAAAGGTCCCTTTTTCGGCAGATTTTCCATAAACAAGGGTGGGTTATCCAGAAATTGGTGAAAAATAACAGAAAATGGGTGGTTTTGCGCCAAAATTCATCATAAAAGTGGGTAAGACGGTAACTTTCGGTAATTAGAAGAGGGTATCTTTTTGAAAACCGGGCGGCAGACCCCCGTCCATCCGCAAGTCATGTACCCCCCGGGTCCAAACCCTGGGCCGTATGCCCCGGAGGATTGGGAGGAACTTGTCCCCCCTCCCTGGATTCCAAAGGTCGGCTAAAGTTCTCAAAGAAACATGACATGAAATTAGTCAGATACACCCTTAAAATTACGTCAAAATCTCCCTAACGTCTTCAGAACTTTTAGAGACCACCACCGTCCCAAGCCATATCCAAATTATTGTGCAAACTTTCTTTCGGTAACTACTAAGCGTCTGCTTTTTGATCTTGGTGGAGGCTGGATAAAGAGTGGGGCTTATTTAGAATCCTTGGCTTTTGTTCCATTGGCCCCCCCTTTTTTGGGGACTTCTGATGTCCACTGCGCTTTCGGCCACTGATCGCTTTTGGCTTCGTTTCTTCCCTCTGCGAGGTCCATTGCCTCGATCACTGTTGCCGCGTTGGAATGAAATGAAATGGAATGAAAACATGGTTGCCCGTTGCTTCGGAACGTGTCCTGCAAATCTTTGGACTTCTTGATGTTTTGGAGATATGCAAACGAATTTATCACCCAACTACACTTGAAGAGTAAAGCATATTATGGCAGCAGCGGGAAAGCAAACAACAGTGACGATCGAAATGAAGGAAAACCCTCAAAATGCCACTGCAAAATCTTTGAAGTATTGGAGTCTTGTCATCCTTACAATTCAGAATGCCTCACTCATTCTGATGATAAGGTACTCCAGGATACTGCCTGGGGATCGATATATTACGAGCACTGCAGTTGTGCTGGCAGAGGTATATTCTACAGATGTTTTTACAACCATATATCTAGTCTATGTTTTAGGCCGTTTGATTTCAAGTTCGATGAGTTTAGTTGCCCCGCAGAACCTTTTTTGAGAATTCCCACAGAGGAAAAGGAAGTACACGTTGCACGCTGACAGCCACTTCATATATCATAATACGATTGGTTGGCACATACATTTAACAGTGGGTGTGACGCACAGCAAGATTTTTGGACGTGGGCAAGAAATTTGATTTTTATGGGGCTTCAAAAAATGGTTCAGGATCCCAGTTTATCAGCAGTGCTATCCTAGAATCACACAACTGCTTTATGACAAACTGTAAAGTTTCCATTTTTCAATTCCATTGAAAGGGTTTTTAATACCACGTTCTGACCACAGGCATTGCTTCAGGAAACCCGGAATTACTGTAAAAATTAAAAAAATCTGTCATGTATATGAGAGAGTTATTTAGCAGTACTCTTGGGGTCATCGACAAAAGATTTTCGTCCCCGTTAACGCATTTTGTCCGTTAAGGGGGGGGGGGGGGTCTCACCTGAATCCGTTAAAATTGTCATATTAGAGAAAAAAATTTGATAAGAAATGTTGCATAAATATTTCACGAGAATGTGTCAGATCACGAACAAAGTTAACTGAAGTTTGAAATAAATGTGTGGATTTCAGGTGTGAAACTTACGTTTGAAAGCAGGAACATCGCAATGCGACAAAGAACAACAGCAAATGTGTGCGAACTTAAGAAATATATATATTAGATGCCAATATTTCGTCCTGCCATGCAGAACTTCTTCAGGGCTTTTATGTTTTAGTTACATTGACGATATAAAAAAGGAAAAAAAATGAAACTTACCTCACATTAAAATGTGTTGGTTTGTGACAGACATGCTAGCTAGACCATGCCATTCATGGTGGGCCTAGGCCAGGTGTATCCCGGGCCGAGGCTGCTTAAAAAAGGCCAGAAAAGTTTTGTCCGTTAACGAGGGGGGGAGGGGGTTCAGAAGTTAACGGACAAAATCTGTTAATGGGGACGAAAATCTTTTGTCGATGACCCCTTAATGAATAATACTACAAAACTTGTGTTCTTAATTCAAAATTTCCAACAGCCTGCCAGTCTGCATTTTTTGCTATATCTCCGGAAGATCTTCCCCGCGCCACTTTCCCTAAAACAATAGAGTCTATTGTTGAGCGATTGTTTTCACCCACGCACTTCCCCGCACAAAAAACAACGAGTGCAGTCTGGACAGCCTGCTATGGTTGTTAAAAGAAATTTAGTTGTGAACATAAGAGATCTCATCAAAAAGTGTCCCTTGTATTGCAAAGTTACCACACACTGTATCCATCCTGATTCTCTGATCTTCTCTTGCAGCTTCTGAAGGTGCTTGCATGCCTTGCGATCACTCTCATACAAATCAAAAGCTTCCCTGAATGGATAAGATTCTTGCACAGCAGTATTCTGTCACAACCAGTAGACACCCTGAAAGTTGCTGTCCCATCCCTGATTTACGTTATCCAGAATAATTTGCAGTATGTTGCAATATCAAATCTTGATGCAGCTACATTTCAAGTCACATACCAACTCAAGATTCTTACAACAGCAATTTTTTCAGTTGCAATGCTTGGCCGCAAGTTGAATCGATTAAAATGGATCTCACTTTTCATACTCTTTGTTGGTGTCGCTTTAGTCCAGCTACAACCAACAAGTCTGTCAGCAAAGAAAACACCAACGTCCGCAAACAGCTCACAAAATCCATTAGTTGGCCTTGGAGCAGTGATCGCATCTAGCCTCTGCTCTGGATTTGCTGGGGTGTATTTTGAAAAGATCCTCAAAGGAACATCTGGTTCAATTTGGTTGAGAAATATTCAGATGGGAATCTTTGGGGTCATCCTTGGGATCGTGGGAATGCTGATCAATGATGGTTCTTCCATAATGACAAAAGGGTTCTTCTTTGGATACAACAACCTTGTATGGATCGTCATAGCAATGCAGGCTTTTGGAGGACTTTTAGTTGCTGTTGTTGTTAAATATGCGGACAATATTCTCAAAGGATTTGCAACATCATTTTCCATCATAGTCTCTTGTATTGTCTCAGTTTATATCTTTAGTTTTACTGTAAGCATTCAGTTTCTTTCAGGGACTTGTTTTGTCATCTTAGCTATATTTTTGTATTCTCGACCTGAGTCTTCTTAATGTAATGTTCAAGTTACCAAAGGGACAGTTAAATATGATACTATTTGTAGATCTTATGTAGAGTTAACAAAAATTTTACTTCTAAAATTGTTCTTCATTTCAAAAATTAAAACTGTTTGTTCTTTGCTTTCATATCTAGCATTGTGCTGTGTTTCACACTGTGTCATTATCGTAAAATTCATTTTTTCATTTCGAGAATCTCTTCGTCAAAATACTATAGTCCGTCTCAAATTCAGGGACCTAAGATTCATGTCAAACTTGGGGGCACGACACTTCGAGGGCATTTCCTTAAAAAGAAAAGGGCACTTGTTTGTTTATTGCAAACTCTTGGGGGGCACGCGTCCCCAGTTGCCCCCAGTGCCCCACCCCGTTCCTGCGTCTATGCTCGAATTAGATGTGACCTGAGATTTGCGATAACGTAAAAATCATTTGCAAAACAATTCTATTATCGTTATTATTCGCCGGCATATGAAGGTGACATCTAATTTTTAACAAACACAAAAAAGAGAAAACGCATCAGAGAAAACGGCCAAATTTACTAAAACAGCCATCTCTCCTGTTATCTGATTTACTGAATTCAAATAAGTCAAATTTTCAGTTCGCAAGAATCATTTGAGTCTAGATTTCTCATCGAATCAAACGCTGTCGGTCTTTCCAGCGACTTCTTGTCACATCTTTCACAACTTCTCGGCAGTATGCTTCTAAGCAGACCTACAAGAAACATTCTTGTCAAACAGAGGTCTCAGCTCAGAAGAGCGACAATGAGAAGCATAAAAAGCTAATGTCAGCCAGGGTCCTTTGCGGGCATGCTAAGTTTTGAGACTGTCAACAGGAAGCACAGATTACGGATTATTAGGAAAATATCTTGTTCAAGAAATCATGTTCTTTTCTTTCGCATATCATCGTATGTTGTTCTTCTTTCGTTTACATTCACAGCCAACGCGTGTTATTTGTGTTTGTTTGTCAACTTATTTTACATCGATTTATGTACATAAAAGCAAACTTACTGTATACAAATGTACAAGGTAAACAAACTAATCTAAATCGATGAGATAATTGTCATCGACTGATCCATCGATAAATCGATTTGAGATAATTGTGAGATAAAAAATCATGAAAGGAGCACTCCCTTGTTTTCCTGTGCTCCTTTCAAAATTTATATTCACGCACAAGACGCCTTGGCTGTCAATGTAAACGAAAGGAGAGCAACAAAATGATGTGTGAATGAAAGAAAAACGATTTCTTGAACGAAATATATATCTAATAATCTGCAATACGGGCATTTCATGAGCCATTTCTGAGCCATAAGCTAAAAACGAGCCACTTTTGAGCCACCTGTTTCATGGCTCATACAACTACAACTTTCTCTGAGCAACCCATCTCATGGCTCACCCATAAAGAACGAATAAATCTGAGCCAGTTGGAAGAAAATATGCAGAAAAAACTTATAGCTATGAAATCCAGTTACATCTTCTTGAAATGTTAAAGTTGTATTTTGATATGGCAATAGCTTCAAAAATCCATATTTTCTTCAAATGCAGCTGTTATCACCTGATAAATTTGCAAGGGTAGACAAAGTGTGTGAAACTGCTTTGCAAAAAAGCTCCTTTGTCTGCAAGGAATAAAAGAGGAGCAACGAGATAAAACGGAATAGAATGAAGACAAGAGAGTATTCAATGATGAGAAGGCAGAAGATGGAAAGAAAACATAGGATGATAAGAGAGCGAAGATTGAAAATATAAAGGAAGGAATAAAAGAAGGAATGAATGACAGCAATCAATGTTTGGATTATGGTCTTTTCTTTCACCATTTGTGATCTAAGGAAGCTCTGAAGAGTAATTCTCGTTTCTAGTGGATCATCAGCTACACTGTACACAATATTGCAACATCAGATGGAAATAGCAGTTTCATGATAAACCGGAGGGCAAGCATGGCGACAAAAAAAGATCGTACAATATTGCCAATTCAACTGAAATCAAGGACGAAAGTAAGTCTGCAAAACAATGCAAGGAAGAATTCTTGTTTGATGTAGGAAGGCAAATATTTTTCATCACTGTATATTTGTGAAAACTTACCCTACACTGATAGTGTTTCCCTTTCGAATCTGTCCCCATCCAATGAGCCTAAAAACGAATGAATGTCAAAAAAGATATTTAAAAAAAATTCATTTCCATTGTAGACCATGTGCTCTGTCATAAAGACCAATAGCGATTGACACTAATAAAATTACTGTTAGATACGCTTGAATTCATATCGATCGACCATCATTGGTACGTTTTCAAATATTGCAATGCAACCGTGATTTGGACAAGTCCACAAAAATACTCAACCTCTCTGCAGACAAAAATTTTTCTTAGTTTTTAAAATGAAATGAGTATTGTTTGATTGATGCAGCTTTTTTCCTCTGCCTTTAAAGCTTGTCTCAAATGAGACGGCACGTGAAAATTTCCGTGAATAAACATTTGAAAAGTTTCTGATGAGTAATTTTGCGTTGTTGCAAAATCCAACGTCAGATCTTATTTGGGACAGACTGTAATAGCCTTCCTCCTGTTAGCGAATGTTAAACTATCATATGTTAAACACTTTGCAAGATGAATAATATCTGACAACATTGTCAGAAGTCTTGGCAACAATTTAGAGGCATTCGGAAGTATTACGCTCTTTAAAATGACAGTACTTAACGGAAGTGCCAAAAGCTAGTACCTCGTTGAGGTAGTTGTTATTTTTTAACGCTAGGAACAGGGGTGGAAGAATTTTTAAGACAAATAGGAACTTTTCTTGCCCCATTTGCAAAGTATATATAATAACATTTGGCACCCCATTTCAAGATAGCTCAAAATTTCATACCCCACTATTGAATTAGTTATCTTGGATTCACTTTGAAAACTAAAAACTATGAAACGTAGTCAGTTTGGACATAAGATGAATCAAACTAAAACAACTGAAAGGAGTCATCAAAACAACGAACCATCACCAACTATTTAAGTAATTTCTTCCCTGTCTAATGAACACAGCAGTAGAATAAGCATATGTAACTTTTGCAGAAAATATGTACCTTTCATTTCAGTTTGAAATATATTCCAAAAATTTCACAGCCCATCATATATTTGCAATTTTGCCAAGATGTTTCATACCCCAATAAATCGAAGCTAAACAATTTGGTAACCCTCCAAAAATTCTTCCACCCCTGTACCCAGCATGAAAAATGACAACTCCCTAAGCCCATGGCACAAACTCGCCAAAAGACTAACATTTATGAGACAATCAAAACTCACCTCCAATGCCTTTCAACTCTCCTACTCAAAGCGATCTTTTCACCAATCTCCGTGCACACTGGTTGTGTTAAAACAATCCTGGCTAAATCTGCTTTGACTGCAATAACTCTTCCTCCAGTTGACAATGATCCGATATTCACCATCAAAACTTCATTTTTGGTGAGCTTCTGAATCTTGGCTCCTTTTTTGTCTCCTTCAGTTTTCACACCAAGAAGACGCCTCAGTAGATAATAGTTGATTTCGAATTCAGTGTAGATTTCTGGTAATGCGCCAACGGCACCCAAAACCTTGAATAACAAAATAAGGAAAAGGTTTATCAATTACTTTAATATATATAAAATCAAATATCAAAACATGTTTCTTTCAAAAAGAAACTTGGATCCGGCCATAATACTAAAGTTTCTTAATTTAACATGAAAATTTGTCCATATTAGTACTAAAAGTTTCTTAATTTTTTTCTTATTTCTGAATGCAAAAATTATGAATGTGGTCTCTAGCACTGCTGTAGACATGTTTCTTCACATTCAAACATCATATAGGAGTAAACAGTGTTCTGTTATGTTCAGAACATAAACGGTTAGTTGACATTACTCAAGAACATAGGTTCAACGATATATTAGCTATAATATCCATGCTTTTAACTTCTAAAAGTTTCTTAATACTTTTCAGGCATAGTACTAAAGTTTCTTAAATTTTGGCCATCATAGTGCTAATTTCTCATACACCAGTTTCTTAAAAAAAGTGTACCTTGAAAAAGGTATTTATCTAGGAATTATATACAGCAAAATAAAAAAATTCACTAACTTGGCCAACCATACGATCTCCTCTGCAAAGTGTAGGATCAATCTTTGTACCAACGCCTATGACAACAAACAAGACGATCTGATTATGTATCTTGTACCAACAAACAAGATGATTAACAAACAATGGTCATGCCTTGGTTTTAATAAAGCTGCTGACTTTGGCATAATGTCCTGGCGTTAGCACTGAAATACATCTTCAGCTGGAAGCATTTTCAAGTATCCCCACAGTCGCATTCCTCGGCGAAGCAAATATTTTCATCCAAAGTGGACTGGAATCAGTAAAGATAACAGTCCTGTGTTGGGTGAGGTGGAAAATGTATCGCGGAACAAATCGGTTCCTCGATGTATCACGGGATAGAATCTTTACTGAGGGAATTTCGAATGCAAACATAACCAAAAATATCTTTAACATGTTATGGAAATGCTTGATTTCAGTCTGTTAATTACATTGTCAATATTCTCATTCAGTTTGTAAATTTAAGACCTACGTGCATTAGCATGTGACCTATTACACTTGTCTGGATCTGAAAATCATATGAAACAAAAAAGGCCATATATATTTAGAATTTTGAGGACAACGCATACGTACCAATGAGACCTCCAGGTGCTGCAAATTGAAGATCATTATGTTCTGCAAATAATGAGACGATTTTTGAAAATATCGGCTGGCATTTTAACTTCCCATCTGCATCTTTTGACACGATTCCAGGTCGAATTTCAATTTCTTGTCCAACCTGTACGCAAAATAAGGAATGAAACGTTAAGGAAACATACACTTCAGTACTTATAAACTTCGGAAGTATTTTTTCTGTTTCTATCAACATTAAAAAATTAAAACAGAAATTCGTATTGTGAACTTATATCACATATTTCTAAGAATTGAATGACTTGAAAGGAACTTTGAGTAATTTAATTTGCTATAAATCTGCTGTCACAATTTTTTCTGATTTCTGGATTAGTTTCAAAATGGCGGCATTCTGACTACTTTTGTAAAAATTCATCAAAAATATTGAGAAAATTAAAATCATCGTAAGTCTTGGATTACTTGAGGAGAATCGATACAATCTTCAAGAAAACCTTTAAAACCTAGCTCTTCTCGTATCAAAAGATTGCCACAACAGATTTAAAGCAAAATATCCAAAGTCCTGTGGAGCAAATTAATTCAAAGAAAATTTAATAGAATTTTACATCCACCCTTATAAAGATTTGAGCTCTATGCTCAGAAAACTAGAACAAAGATCATCAAAACTTCAGCCTTTCGGATATTGGCTAAACTTTAATTGGGTCCATTAAGCATTCTCCGCAAAAAATTTAAACATGTGAACCTTCTTATCGTCCACCCAGCACGTAGCCTCCGCAGGTAGTTTTAGTGTAGACTTATGACGATGAGTCCTTTACATCCCCGCGGTAAAACTTCCTCAGCAGGGACTCATAATGAAACAGTGAAAAAATCTGACCTTATTTTCGGCATTCATCAATCCAATTATGATGGAATCATAGCCTCGAATCTCGAATCAAGGTTCCTATAATATCGAATCTTGTCCGAATGTTATCAACAGTGAAATAGGGTCAAGTTTCTCAGATTTATGTTATAAGTCTGTTGACCGAAGCGCCATCATCAAGGCAAAGAGCACAGGGAAGCATGGAACTCCAGACCATAAGTCTAGTTTTAGAGAGATGAGAATATAAGCTTATCGAAGAAGCGTTCCGGCCTTCCTCTCAATGTGACCACATATCGTGGTTCCTTCTGCCTGGAATTACACAAAGGTTAACGCTCCTCACACTACGTAACAAGTTAGGCCGGTTCATCTTACCTTCAGTACACCTCTGAGGATACTTCCACCAGCAACTCCACCCTTCAAATCATCGACTTCACAGCCTGGTTTATTGACATCAAATGATCGAATAACTACAAGATAAACATTTCTTCCATTAGCGTTGGTAGCATGAAAGCATAAAAGATTATGTTCCACAGTAATGTGTATCGATTGTAAATCAACGAATTCTCTTATAATGGTGTCAGTATTCTCTTATAATTCTCTTATAAGAGTCTCTTATCACTTTGCCTCCTTTTAGCAAACTTGTTTTGCTCAATTAACGAAGCAAATACATGTCTTCTCTTTTCCTGACTTGCAAAGACTTTGACAAACTCATACGAGGACATACCCTTATATGCGAGTCGATGTGGACCAAAGAAATACCTATTTTTTAATATTCTCGGCTACAACGGCATGTCCTTACTGTCATCATATACGCGTCCAGACGATATACCATACAATCACGTGCCATCTAAGGTCTCGAGTCACAAAATCACTCAGCAAGAATGGGCTAAAAAGTCATTCTCTGAGCTGAGGAAAAAATAGGTTTTCGCACGAATCCATGGAAGAACAGTACTGGCTTTTATATCTATTATTAAACGTACTCTCTTTTGTTATACTCTTTTGTTATAATTGAATTATAATGAATGGATGTCGTGAATAAATCAGATAAATGAATGAATGAATCAAATCATCTCTGCAGTCATATACTGCATTCACACTGACACAGGTTAATACCACGGTTAATACCGGCGGTTAATACAGGTTAATTACCACGGTTAATACCAGCTTTATTTAAACCAGTCTAAATTTCAACCAATCAAATGACTGTATTCGTTGGATTGCCCAATAAGAAGGCCCTATTCGAAAATCTGGTTTAATTTAAGCTGGCTTAACTTGCACTGTGAATGGGGCAATAGAATCACTTACCAATCAGTCGTGGTTCTGATGTAAAGTCCCTAATTGGAATTGGAATCTTTTTACAAATATATTCACAAATGACTTCAATATTGTATTTCAGCTGTGCTGATATTGGTATCACTGGAGCTTCTTCTGCAATGGTACCTGTAAGTGAAAAAAGTTAATAAAATTCTTTACCATTTGTGAAATCGTATTTGCTGTAACTCGAGTGAGCTCATCTATATATCACATATACAGTAAATCCCGGAATATAAGAACCTACCAAAATAACAACCTGGAGGCTGTTTTTCCTAAATTAAGCACCTTGTAATTAAGAACCTGTTTCAGTTTGAGGAACCATAGGTTTGTATTGCAGGGGTAGAAAAGTTGAGGGGACATGCCCGCTCAACAGTATATTATGAAAAGAGAACCTGGCTATATGCATCGGCGTTGGGTCTTGAGCAACAGGAACTCTGGGCAGAGAGCAACATTTTCTCTGATGATTATTTCAAAATTTTCAACATCAACTTTAGACTGCGTTCACGCGATGCCGACACAGTTTGAAAACGGTGAAAAATGTGACGGATAGGTCTCCCGTTCACATGAGAACGGCACACTTCTTGCCCGAAGATTTTGAAAATGGTAGATTTTGAAAACTGAACTCTTAACCGGCAAATTTTGAAAACAATATAGTGTGAACAACCGAAAATGAATGTTTCAACGCTTTCAAAGTTAGGCTAAACAGTTCTTAAGGTGTAGGTACATTTCTTTGGCATCAAATTCTTGGGGAAATTGCACCGAGTTAGTTACAGTTGAATTTCCTATCGTTTTCAAATTGTGCCGGCATCGTGTGAACCCGGCGGGGTGGTAACTACCATCTGTGCTGGTTCGGGATGTCCCATTTTCCGGGGTGCCTTTTTTCGAGCAGAAAATGAAATTTTGGGGTATCATTTTCGGTAAAATCACAAGTAGTCATAAATTTTGGGGTGTCATTTTAGAAAATAGCTCTTTAGGGTATTGATTTTGATCAAATTTCACTTACTTGGTTAAAATTTTCGAGCTTTGTCACAATCTTAGGGTATATATTTTCAATGGCCTATAAATTTTGGGGTATCGTTCGGGCGAAAACTTATACATTTCAGGGTGTGATTTCAGACATCAAATGGCACACTCCCGTCATCCGACTATTGAAGTTACCCCCCCCCCTTCAGGAGTGTCAACGCAGTCTTAAAAAGGCATGCACATACCTTTGACGAATCGGGCTATCTGTTCCGACTGTTCTTTAGCTTGACTCTCCTTGACTAAATCAATTTTATTTTGCAAGATAAGAATATGTTTAAGTTTCATAATCTCAATGGCAGCCAAATGTTCTGATGTCTGTGGTTGTGGGCAGGATTCATTTCCAGCAACTAGCAATAGGGCAGCGTCCATAACAGCTGCACCGTTCAACATTGTCGCCATGAGAATATCGTGACCTGGGCAATCAACAAAGGAAATGTGCCTGCAAGAAAGAAATCATATCTATAGCGCAATGAATGTTAGCATGACTTAAATTCTTTGAGTGGGTGATTTGATCTAGAAAAGAAATATACTGGATGACAATGATCGAGAATTACAAAATAAGGGAATAAATGGTAAAACATGAATTATTATCCTTCGAAATCTGACTTCAGCGATGGGATTTTTTATACATATATAAATTCCATCTAAAAACTTACAAGAAATATTACCTAATAACACTACTTACAAAATGCAATACCCTGCTACAAAAACAATACCATTTGCAGCGAAAAACTACGTCTACCAAATGGCAACATAAGACTGAAAACACAAACATAACACTATACATAACGACTTGAGAGACAAAGACTACACATAAAATTACACGTGACTGCTAACACATGACTACTACAAAAAAAGGAAAGAACGTTTACTTAAAGGGGACTAGGTGGTTGTATGGCTTATAACTGAGATTTAATTTTCTAACCAAAACGACCAGTTTCATGAATAAAACGGAGCGTTAAAAGAAGTATATCCTTATTGAGACTATCGGGAAAATCTTTATCACCGTACAATGAAATCTGCATTAGAAACTCGTTTGAAAGATCGATATGTCCAAGTGGTCATAATAAAGCAGAGACTCCGGCGAGAAGATCTCTTCTTGGTACTTCTAGAGAAGGGCAGTGCAATGAAAAGTGCTATGTATCCTCAATGCCATCGTTGGTAGGGCACATTGGGTTTACAGTGTCTCTGAAGTTGTGTTTGAATTTGTGAAAATTCAGCTTACTGAGGCCCACCCTAAGTTGGGTAAGATACGATAGTCCTGTTGGATCATGTATTCAAAAGACAGATTTTGGCAAAGGGCAAATCTTGGACAACAGCTGGGTCTAAAATGCAGCAACAGAAGGAGCAAGTCTAATTTCTGGATCAAGCTTATTCCACTTTGATAAGCAGTGAGAATAAAAGGTGGATTGAAATTTTTCTGTTCTTGTCCTTTTTCATCCTATGACATCCTGCTTGCGAAGAGCGTATCGTGACTGCCGCAGTGGTGCTATTGGGTCCGTAGTATATTTGGGGGCCAGATCATTTATTAACTTGTAAATTAAAATAAGACATCTGCTCCACCTACGGGAGCTTAACGATTCCCAGCCAAGCTCAGCATACAGTTTCTCTCTCGACGTACCCTTATATGTTCCTGATACAGCTAGGGCAGCAGAATACTGAACGGACTCTAATTTTTCCATATGATTTGGCAAGGTTATGTTTCCAATCAAACTGGTACTTTACTTCAAGCTCTATAAATAGAATGTAAATTCTATGCATTTAAGTAAATTGACGGTACCTCATAAGCCGGAATTTGCCAGTACAACCAATTCTATCACAGGAGAAAACATCCTCTTTACTGCTTCCACAAGAACGATAACAGACTGGCCTTGGACATGAAGGCCCATCACATTTGTAAACCTAAAATAAAAAGAAAAATATGTTGAAATTTATCCATTAAAAGAAAACACCCTTTTCTTTTTATGATACAGAAAATCTTCCCAGGAAAAATAAAAACAATTGGCACATTAGAAATAATATTAGAAAGAATTACCTTTGCATTGGCATATCCTAATTTGATTGTAATATTTCTTTCCAACTCATTCTTAAATCTGACTGTCTGTGAAAAAATACAGATGATACGAAGCATTAGATAATACGCTGAGTCATAGCAATGACAACATTTCTTGTTCCTATATATTCATTTCACACAAAAAGATTGTTTACAACAGGGACCGCACAGCGATTTAAAAGTGTAGGGGCTGAGTTGCGAATGATGGGAGTAAATTGGGGGCCCAAGGGCTTGACCCAAGATATATTTTTGAGAACATATCCTTTTAGTATGTCAGAAAGCACCTTCTTGTGATAATTACCAGCCCTCACCTTGCCAATCTGCCATTGAAAAGAAGTCTATTCTCATTCTTCAAGTAACCTTCATTCCTATACTTGCAGCCAATTATAACATTTACAAGTGAATATAATTTTACCGTATTCCTTTCAGACAACATTAAGCTCTTTCAGTTCAGACCAAAGCCAAAGTATCATTATCAGGAGCTCCATGTTATGTTATGAGATTCTTCTGATATAAAACATGTAGTTTCTTCATTAACACTCATAGCTGCTTCAAGAAAACATCAAAACATATGACTTCAAGCTCACCAAGAAATAGTTTGTCTCAATTTGCAAAAATTTCAACCCATGTCTTTGAAAAAGTTGGGAGGCTTAAACTCCTCCTAGCCCCATGGCTGCATGGTTCCTGGTTTGCGATGTATCATTTTGATGATGAAAACAACCTCTGCAAACTGATGCAAATGAAAAATGACTATTTTTTGGATTAAATGTTGATTAAATATATGCAAGCTGATATTTCACCTCAGCATGTGAGGCTTCTTCAGAGCTAAACTCTTGAAGTATAGCTTTGGAGAAGCCTCGTGTGCCAAGGCAAATATCAGCTTGCATATATTTAATCAACATTTATTCTAAAAAATAGTCATCTTTTCTCTAGCATCATTTTGCAGTGTTCCCGCCATAACATTTTATAAACTACTCTTTGCTGGAAGCATCTTGGCCCAAGCAAGATCCAGAGATCCATGATAAGATCCAATGCACAGCCTCCCATCATGGCTTTTTCTCAGTACAATTTACACTCATCAGGGTTTAGATAATAATGCCAGAAATCCTCATTTTCTTGTCCAACAAAGTAATTGCTATATTCAAAAATTACCTGGGGGGCCTATTATAGGGGGTCCAAAAGGCCTATAATAGGCCCCCTACCTGTACACCAGAGATGGCTTTTACCACAGTTGACTTTCCATGAGCTACATGGCCAATTGTACCTAAATGTGTAATTAACATGAAATGTTAGGATCACAAACTTCTACTGGCATCTCCAAACCCAACCTGCCATGTATCTTAAATAATACACTATTTCCAGGATGATAAACTAAAAGCTCTTCACCCTACAACTAGAAGTAACTAAAAGTTATCAACTACGCGCACTCTAAGATATTTCTGAACTCAAATAAAGCCACACTAAATTCGTAAATGACTTTTTTGCTGTTCCCTTGAACTGGATTTAATTGTTCCATTATTCCCTATTCCATGTTTTATGACTAGAAGGAGGGTGATGAAAGCAGGGTCAACAGATTATTGTGCTGAGTTAATCCCATTGACGAGCATTTATTTGCTCGATTTGCTGCGTCGTCGCCAATCAATGCATGT
>OZ026587.1:17616465-17735663 GCA_964020215.1 Aurelia sp. 3 sensu Dawson et al. (2005)
AATCAGGAAAGTTGTAGGTATGCGAAAGTTTTGAACAGCGGCAATGAAGCAATAGACAAAACAAATATGCGTGGCCAGCAAACGAAAATTCACTACCTCGCAATTAGTAAGCGCGCTCCTTCGTCGCGCGCAATAAATAGTTGTCATATTGCCAGAAAGTATTGCTCTATAATAAATGAGGATTGTCGTGAGTGCAACAATAAGTGTTCATAGACTTTTTTGGTCTATTCTACTTCTTCGATCCCAGCATTTGGTGCTAAAAACTGAGACTAAACCTTGACCTTCACCTTCAGATTGTCAAGCAGTCTGACAAAATGCTAAACCAAGTAGGTTAGCATCACATTCAGGCCTATATCCTTTCTTACAAGCGGCCACTGTGCCAATGGACCATTGCGCTAAAGATGGCGGTGAGGAACATTTTACCAAGATGTATTGTTTTCTTTAATTGAATTCCTAAAGATTTGTAATTCAAACACAATGGATCTTGGCAAAAAGTTCCTTGCTGCCATCTTTTGTGCAATCATGTTTTGAATTTTCAGTTAACTTAGAAAGGCCACCTCTGCCAGTGAAATTGCCTGTCATTCTTTAATGATGCTAGAGACATGGTCTTAACCCATAGTTTTGGTCCATATAATGGCTCTATTCATCTTACCAATATTTATTGTTGCTTGTCGACTAATGATTTCTGGAGAAAGGGGGTGCAGCTTTGCAACATCCTGTGGATGAAAAATTATAAAATCTTTTACATTTACTGGACTGGATGATATCTTAATCAAAGGACCCTTAAAGGGATCCACGAGACTTTGTTGCAGATAAGAAAGTCATAGAAATCATTCTTAGCAAAACTTCAGGTGAAAAAATTTCTTCCTTTTCTTAAATACTGTAATCTATTGTTCCAAATTAAAATGATCAGGAAAAATCAAGAAAATTAAAATGCGTCATAGCTGGGAATTGAACTGCAGATCTCCTGCTATCCAGGTAAGCATCTTAACCTTTAGACCACCGTGGAATTTCTCAATCTACTTGATTTTAGCACCTTATGGGTTGCTAACTTTATTTGAACATCTGAGGAGCAGCATCATGTAAAGGTCTAGCAAGAATCTTTTGCCATTTTGTTACAATCTTCAGGAAACAGGGCACAATTTTTTGGGACACCCTGGAGAAGAAGTGGCGCTATCCTATAACTGCATACCCATGGCTGTGCTGATCCTAACTGAAACCCTACCAAAACCCTAATGAAACCCTACCAAAACCCTATGTGAAGGTGTGCTATTCTAGGGTAGTCCAAAACCAGTGTGGAAAGTTCATCTTTGTTATGCCAAAGATTTACAACATGCCAATTGTCTACTGACAATAGACCTATTGTTCTTCTATTGTTCTTGATGTTGCTCAGGCCAAAGATATTTGGCGTAACATACTTCCCAGAGTAAAGTCAAAGAAATGAAACTTCCTCATGTCATTCTCATGTTGTTTTGTTGTATCCTCACCTGGTAGATCCCTGCTGTACTACCACAGCTTAACACCAATTCCTTTTGTTCTGTTGTTATTTCCATTGTTAAGGATGAATGCATCCGCCACAATACCCCGATCCTAGTGTGGCTTTCTATCCACATTCATTTCTTATCAACGCTTCTGGAAAACCCTTTCAAACAAACATATACGCACCAAAGTAGCCAGGTCTTGCTTAGCCAGATGTGGCTGCATGCTTTTGGATGCATTGTCTGTTTCTGCCATCTTCTTGCAATGTTATGATCCAAAATTTCAGACAGATTCGTTTCAATTGCTTGAGTTTTCACGCTGACTCAATTTCTCACAGCAAATCCGCCATTAGGCCATTCAAAGAGGCCACATGAATTCTGATGCAATTGTTTGGGAGCGAGGCTTGCTATAGGGTGTCCATTCTCCAAAATTATCAAAAATCTTTCATTTGCCCCCCATTTTGCACGTTTTCCCATAGTAACATTGTTTACATAACATCTATAATGTTTATATGAAAAAGAATCATATCTGTAGCAGTGGTAGAGACAATGCAACATGGTGATTAGTGCATTCAAAAAATAAGAAACAAATTAAGAAACTTTGGCACTAGAACGAGAAAGGAGAAAGTTATAATGTTGAATTAAGAAGCTTTTAGCGCCATAGCCTGATCCACCCTTCGTATCTAAAAAATGCATCCGCAAACAAGAAAACACCGATGGTTCTCGGCACGTATTGCCTCTGTAAACAGTAGGACTCGTTCAAAAACTTCCCATTATGGCTGTGTTCAAATGGAATGAAAATAGATTTTGTAAAATTATCAAATCTTGACGACTCAAATTTGAAGAATTTCTTGCGAGTTTCTTACAAGTTCCACAATGATCTTCATATTTACTTCTCTTCTTGTGGTCCCATGAACAAAGTAAATTTTTAAAGACTTTGCTTTCACGTTCAAGTACTTCCGGAGTAAAATGGACATAGGTGGAAATATGCTACACGTTTTTTTTATAAGAAACTTGGATCAGGCATAGTGACTATGGATCAGGCCATAGTACTTAAAGTTTCTTAATTTAACATGAAATTTTGTCCAATTTAGTACTAAAAGTTTCTTAATTGGTTTCTTATTTTGTGAATGCATGAATTGCCAATGTGGTCGCTAACACTGCTGCAGATATGTTTCTTGATATTTAAAACATCATATAGGAATAAACAATGTTCTGCTATGTTGAAACACAAATGGTTAGATCATATTGCCCAATAATAAAGGTTCAACGATCTATTTGCTATAAAATTCATGCTTTTAACTTTTAAAAGTTTCTTAGTACTTCTCAGACATAGTACTGGAGTTTCTTAAAATTTTGGCCATCTTAGTACTAGTTTCTTATAAACCAGTTTCTTATAAAAAAAGCCGTGTAGATACTTACCTGACCAAGATGAATATTTGCTAAAAGTAATTTTTCCTACAGCTGGAGTTTTTTAATTTGTGTAGCAACCTGAGAGTTGAGTCTCATGAAAATGTTTCTCAATCAAAATTGCGTTTACTGAAAGAAACTTTTTTCTAAACATATAATTTCCAGTTCTTAAGTTTGTGAAGGTTCTTGGTAATCTCAGATTGAATATATTTTTTAAAATACGCTTTTCCTCGGAATCACACCAAGGCTTTATGGTACCAGTTTACCTGTAAGTTAGAACGCTTCTAGAAACCTTTGATCTAGGAATCCAAAATACCTGTAAAGAGACGTGCTGTAATGTTAATAACTGATTTAGACTCGTCTACATAGATCAGAGAATTAACAAAATCGTAGCTTCTTTTGGATCAAGACTTTTCTACAGTAAAAATTTGCTCTCTTTGTGAAAGTGGTAAAAACGCATAGAGAAACGAAGAGGAGAGTTTCATTTGGATCAGTTTGCTACTGAGTAAGTTGAAAAGCAAAACAAGTCTGTGAAAGAAGTAAGTCTGCAAACAAAACAAAGCCTGATTCGTTGGCTGACACCAGAAGTTCATACAGCTTAAAGTCAATCAAGCATTGCTGAACTTGGAAACTGCCTTTATTTGGTCGCCGTGAACTTACAAAGGACTGAGGTACTTGACACTCTATGTTGACACTCAAAGCTGTGGAGATTCGTTTTTCCGATAAAGAAATTCACGTTTGCTGTTGTCGGTTTGATCGAATTTGACAGACACTTTTTCATCATACAATAAACTCTACATCACAATGATACGAATCGCCCCTATTGCCATACTTTGTTTGAGTTTGCTTTCATTAGTCAACTCTCAACGTGGCCCACCCGGACCTCCTGGCCCACCTGGACCACCAGCCCCTCCAACAATGTGCCCTAGCCCATGCAATGACAAGAGATGTGAGCCAGCATGTGTTATGGGGTGCTGCTTCCCTGAGAGATATCCTGAATATCAAAAGAACTTGAAAAAGCAAGAGAAAAGAAGTGCAGTAAAGAAAACCAAAAGATTGTTCAAGAAGAAATCTCATCGTGGCCTTTAGATTTCAAGAAAGAGAATCAAAACTATGTAGTACTCTAGATTATATACATGGTGGACGAGCTGCTTAAGAGATTATTATTGTTATAAAATTCTTTAAAGTTGGTTTACAAAAATAGCTCTAATATAAGAAGTAACAAAGACCAACCATTTACAAAAAACAAAATAAATTACAGTTCATCAAACAGCCAACGTGATACTTAAAATGCCCTGTTTACATATTTTACAACGACAAATCACTCCATTCCATTTTGCATGCATAATTTGAAGGCACAGATCGAGGTGGCAGTTTTATTGTCATTTGGTAGGGAATTCCACAATATGCTACCACGAAAATATAAACTATCGTTGCCATGAGTAGTTGTCTTAGTGTGAGGCAACATCAACAGACTTTTTATCTTAAATTATAATTATTATCCTTTTCGTGGAGCATATCCCACAAAAATGAAGGATTTTGTTGTATTAAGCTGTTATAAACCTCGAGCATTAATTTTACAAGTTCGTTTGATGAATAGCGCACTCATTTCCTCTGTGTAACAACTCATTAAAGGTGGATGTATAATCATTGAAGAGAATTTGAAGCGCTCTCTTATGGGTGCGATTCAGGTCATTATTTGCAACCTTTCCGCAAAACATCCATATCAACGGACAGTAATTGAACTGGGACATTATGAAAGAGTTGTACAGCAAAAGAGATTGCTTTTCATTTAAAGAGAATTAAAGAGAGACACTTTCACCCATCAAAAGCACGGGCTCAAAGTCTTTAAATCTGAGTAAGAAGGTGGATGTAAAATACCATAGCATATTTCTTCAAATTGAATGCCTTGAAGGAAACTTTGCCAATTTTCTTTGATTCTTCCATTAGACTTTGCAGAGGTCTTCAATAGTTTTCAAAATTTCAGCGTATTTCTTTTAATAAGACTAAGATTTGGGCCAGAAAAGTTTCAAAACCAGATTTTACTGACAATGGAGGTGCTATTGAAAAAACACCATCTGCCGACTGAAGGACAGCAAACTAAGTCTGAATACTAGTCCTTGATCATCAGAATGAGCAATTTCAAATGCAAAAGCCATCTACTTAATTGATTAAAATAATGAAATTTCATTATCACCTCAATTGTCTGTAATATGCTGACAATTCAGGTGCTATTGAAAATACACCATCTACCGATTGAATGGCAGCGAACCAAGTCTACATACTAGTCCTTGATCATCAGAATGAGCCATCTCAGATGCAAAAACCATCTACTTAATTGACTAAAATAATGAAATTTCATTATCACCTCAATTGTCAGTAATATGCTGACAATTCAGGTGTTATTGAAAATACACCATCTACCGACTGAATGGCAGCGAACCAAGTCTACATACTAGTCCTTGATCATCAGAATGAGCCATCTCAGATGCAAAAATCATCTACTTAATTGATTAAAATAATGAAATTTCATTATCACCTAAATTGTCAGTAATATGCTGAAAATTCAGGTGCTATTGAAAATACACCATCTACCGACTGAATGACAGCGAACCAAGTCTAAATACTAGTCCTTGATCATCAGAATGAGCCATTTCAGATGCAAAAACCATCTACTTAATAAATTAAATAATGAAATTTCATTATCACCTCAATTGTCAGTAATATGCTGACAATTCAGGTGCTATTAAAAATACACAATCTACCGACTGAATGGCAGCGAACCAAGTCTAAATACTAGTCCTTGATCATCACAATGAGCCATTTCACATGAAAAAAACCATCTACTTAATTGATTGAAATAATGAAATTTCATTATCACCTCAATTGTCAGTAATATGCTGACAATTCAGGTGATATTGAAAATAAACCATCTACCGACTGAATGGCAGCAAACCAAGTCTAAATACTAGTCCTTGATCATCACAATGAGCCATTTCACATGAAAAAAAACCATCTACTTAATTGATTAAAATAATGAAATTTCATTATCACCTCAATTGTCAGTAATATGCTGGCAATTCAGGTGATATTGAAAATACACCATCTACCCACTGAATGGCAGCAAACCAAGTCTAAATACTAGTCCTTTATCATCAGAATGAGCCATTTCAGATGCAAAAACCATCTACTTAATTGATTAAAATAATGAAATTTCATTATCACCTCAATTGTCAGTAATATGCTGATAATTCAGGTGATATTGAAAATACACCATCTACCGACTGAATGGCAGCAAACCAAGTCTAAATACTAGTCCTTTATCATCAGAATGAGCCATTTCAGATGCAAAAACCATCTACTTAATTGATTAAAATAATGAAATTCCATTATCAACTCAATTGTCAGTAATATGCTGACAATTCAGGTGATATTGAAATACACCATCTACCGACTGAATGGCAGCAAACCAAGTCTAAATACTAGTCCTTGATCATCATAATGAGCAATTTCAGATGCAAAAACCATCTACTTAATTGATCAAAATAATGAAATTTCATTATCATCTCAATGGTCAGTAATATGCTGACAATTCAGGTGATATTGAAAATACGCCACCTACCGACTGAATGGCAGCAAACCAAGTCTAAATACTAGTCCTTTATCATCAGAATGAGCCATTTCAGATGCAAAAGCCATCTACTTAATTGATTAGAACAATGAAATTTCATTATCACCTCAATTGTCAGTAATGTGCTGACAATTCAGGTGATATTGAAAATACACCATCTACCGACTGAATGGCAGCGAACCATGTCTCAATACTAGTCCTTTATCATCAGAATGAGCCATTTCACATGCAAAAACCATCTACTTAATTGATTAGAACAATGAAATTTCATTATCACCTCAATTGTCAGTAAAATGCTAACAATTCAGGTGATATTGAAAATACACCATCTACCCACTGAATGGCAGCAAACCAAGTCTAAATACTAGTCCTTTATCATCAGAATGAGCCATTTCACATGAAAAAAAACCATCTACTTAATTGATTAAAATAATGAAATTTCATTATCACCTCAATTGTCAGTAATATGCTGGCAATTCAGGTGATATTGAAAATACACCATCTACCCACTGAATGGCAGCAAACCAAGTCTAAATACTAGTCCTTTATCATCAGAATGAGCCATTTCAGATGCAAAAACCATCTACTTAATTGATTAAAATAATGAAATTTCATTATCACCTCAATTGTCAGTAATATGCTGATAATTCAGGTGATATTGAAAATACACCATCTACCGACTGAATGGCAGCAAACCAAGTCTAAATACTAGTCCTTTATCATCAGAATGAGCCATTTCAGATGCAAAAACCATCTACTTAATTGATTAAAATAATGAAATTCCATTATCAACTCAATTGTCAGTAATATGCTGACAATTCAGGTGATATTGAAATACACCATCTACCGACTGAATGGCAGCGAACCAAGTCTAAATACTAGTCCTTTATCATCAGAATGAGCCATTTCAGATGCAAAAATCATCTACTTAATTGATTAAAATAATGAAATTTCATTATCACCTCAATTGTCCGTAATATGCTAACAATTCAGGTGATATTGAAAATACACCATCTACCGACTGAATGGCATAAAGCCAAGTCTAAATACTAGTCCTTTATCATCAGAATGAGCCATTTCAGATTCAAAAACCATCTACTTAATTGATTAGAACAATTAAATTTCATTATCACCTCAATTGTCAGTAATATGCTAACAATTCAGGTGATATTGAAAATACACCATCTACCGACTGAATGGCAGCGAACCATGTCTCAATACTAGTCCTTTATCATCAGAATGAGCCATTTCACATGCAAAAACCATCTACTTAATTGATTAGAACAATGAAATTTCATTATCACCTCAATTGTCAGTAAAATGCTAACAATTCAGGTCATATTGAAAATACACCATCTACCGACTGAATGTCAGCAAACCAAGTCTGAATACTAGTCCTTGATCATCAGAATGGGCCCTTTCAATGCAAAAACCATCTACTGAATTGATTAGAACAATGAAATTTCATTATCACCTCCATTGTCAGTAATATGCTCACAATTCAGGTGCTATTGAAAATACACCATCTACCGACTAAATGGCAGCAAACCAAGTCTGAATACTAGTCCTTTATCATCATAATGAGCCATTTCAGATGCAAAAACCATCTACTTAATTGATTAAAATAATGAAATTTCATTATCACCCCAATTGTCAGTAAAATGCTGACAATTCAGGTGATATTGAAATACACCATCTACCGACTGAATGGCAGCAAACCAAGTCTAAATACTAGTCCTTTATCATCAGAATGAGCCATTTCAGATGCAAAAACCATCTACTTAATTGATCAAAATAATGAAATTTCATTATCACCCCAATTGTCAGTAAAATGCTGACAATTCAGGTGATATTGAAATACACCATCTACCGACTGAATGGCAGCAAACCAAATCTAAATACTAGTCCTTGATCATCAGAATGAGCCATTTCAGATGCAAAAACCATCTACTTAATTGATCAAAATAATGAAATTTCATTATCACCTCAATTGTCAGCAATATGCTGACAATTCAGGTGATATTGCAAATACACCATCTGCTGACTGAATGGCAGCAAACCAAGTCTAAATACTAGTCCTTTATCATCAGAATGAGCCATTTCAGATGCAAAAACCATCTACTTAATTGATTAAAATAATGAAATTTCATTATCACCTCAATTGTCAGTAATATGCTGGCAATTCAGGTGATATTGAAAATACACCATCTACCCACTGAATGGCAGCAAACCAAGTCTAAATACTAGTCCTTTATCATCTGAATGAGCCATTTCAGATGCAAAAATCATCTACTTAATTGATTAAAATAATGAAATTTCATTATCACCTCAATTGTCACTAATATGCTGGCAATTCAGGTGATATTGAAAATACACCATCTAACGACTGAATGGCAGCAAACAAAGTCTAAATACTATTCCTTGATCATCACAATGAGCCATTTCAGATGCAAAAATCATCTACTTAATTGATTAAAATAATGAAATTTCATTATCACCTCACTTGTCAGTAATATGCTGACAATTCAGGTGCTATTGAAAATACACCATCTACCGATTGAATGGCAGCAAACCAAGTCTAAATACTAGTCCTTTATCATCAGAATGAGCCATTTCAGATGCAAATATCATCTACTTAATTGATTAGAACAATGAAATTTCATTATCACCTCAATTGTCAGTGATATGCTTACAATTCAGGTGATATTGAAAATACAGCATCTACCGACTGAATGGTAGCAAACCAAGTCTAAATACTAGTCCTTTACCATCAGAATGATCCATTTCAGATGCAAAAGCCATCTACTTAATTGATTAAAATAATGAAATTTCATTATCACCTCAATTGTCTGTAATATGCTGACAATTCAGGTGCTATTGAAAATACACCATCTACCGACTGAATGGCAGCAAACCAAGTCTAAATACTAGTCTTTGATCATCAGAATGAGCCATTTCAGATGCAAAAACCATCTACTTAATTGATTAAAATAATGAAATTTCATTATCACCTCAATTGTCAGTAATATGCTGACAATTCAGGGGCTATTGAAAATACACCATCTACCGACTGAATGGCAGCAAACCAGGTCCAAATACTAGTCCTTGATTATCAGAAAGAGCCATTTCAGATGCAAAAGCCATCTACTTAATTGACTAAAATAATGAAATTTCATTATCACCTCAATTGTCAGTTATATGCTGACAATTCATGTGATATTGAAAATACACCATCTACCGACTGAATGGCAGCAAACCAAGTCTAAATACTAGTCCTTTATCATCAGAATGAGCCATTTCAGATGCAAAAACCATCTACTTAATTGATTAAAATAATGAAATTTCATTATCACCTCAATTGTCAGTAATATGCTGACAATTCAGGTGATATTGAAAATACACCATCTACCGACTGAATGGCAGCAAACCAAGTCTAAATACTAGTCCTTGATCATCAGAATGATCCATTTCAGATGTAAAAGCCATCTACTTTTTTGATTAAAATAATGAAATTTCATTATCACCTCAATTGTCTGTAATATGCTGACAATTCAGCTGCTATTGAAAATACACCATCTACCGACTGAATGGCAGCAAACCAAGTCTAAATACTAGTCCTTGATCATCAGAATGAGCCATTTCAGATGCAAAAACCATCTACTTAATTGATTAAAATAATGAAATTTCATTATCACCTCAATTGTCTGTAATATGCTGACAATTCAGGTGCTATTGAAAATACACCATCTACCGACTGAATGGCAGCAAACCAAGTCTAAATACTAGTCCTTGATCATCAGAATAAGCCATTTCAGATGCAAAAACCATCTACTTAATTGACTAAAATAATGAAATTTCATTATCACCTCAATTGTCAGTAATATACTGACAATTCAGGTGATATTGAAAATACACCATCTACCGACTGAATGGCAGCAAACCAAGTCTAAATACTAGTCCTTGATCATCAGAATGATCCATTTCAGATGTAAAAGCCATCTTCTTAATTGATTAAAATAATGAAATTTCATTATCACCTCAATTGTCTGTAATATGCTGACAATTCAGCTGCTATTGAAAATACACCATCTACCGACTGAATGGCAGCAAACCAAGTCTAAATACTAGTCCTTGATCATCAGAATGAGCCATTTCAGATGCAAAAACCATCTACTTAATTGACTAAAATAATGAAATTTCATTATCACCTCAATTGTCAGTAATATACTGACAATTCAGGTGATATTGAAAATACACCATCTACCGACCGAATGGCAGCAAACCAAGTCTAAATACTAGTCCTTTATCATCACAATGAGCTATTTCAGATGCAAAAACCATCTACTTAATTGATTAAAATAATGAAACTTCATTATCACCTAAATTGTCAGTAATATGCTGATAATTCAGGTGCTATTGAAAATACACCATCTACCGATTGAATGGCAGCAAACCAAGTCTAAATACTAGTCCTTTATCATCAGAATGAGCCATTTCAGATGCAAATATCATCTACTTAATTGATTAGAACAATGAAATTTCATTATCACCTCAATTGTCAGTGATATGCTTACAATTCAGGTGATATTGAAAATACACCATCTACCGACTGAAAGGTAGCAAACCAAGTCTAAATACTAGTCCTTTATCATCTGAATGAGCCATTTCAGATGCAAAAATCATCTACTTAATTGATTAAAATAATGAAATTTCATTATCACCTCAATTGTCAGTAATATGCTGACAATTCAGGTGCTATTGAAAATACACCATCTACCGACTGAATGGCAGCAAACCAAGTCTAAATACTAGTCCTTGATCATCAGAATGATCCATTTCAGATGCAAAAGCCATCTACTTAATTGATTAAAACAATGAAATTTCATTATCACCTCAATTGTCAGTAATATGCTGACAATTCAGGTGCTATTGAAAATACACCATCTACCGACTGAATGGCAGCAAAGCAAGTCTAAATACTAGTCCTTTATCATCAGAATGAGCCATTTCAGATGCAAAAATCATCTACTTAATTGATTAGAACAATGAAATTTCATTATCATTTCAATTGTCAGTAATATGCTGACAATTCAGGTGCTATTGAAAATACACCATCTACCGATTGAATGGCAGCAAACCAAGTCTGAATACTAGTCCTTTATCATCAGAATGAGCCATTTCAGATGCAAATATCATCTACTTAATTGATTAGAACATTGAAATTTCATTATCATTTCAATTGTCAGTAATATGCTGACAATTCATGTGATATTGAAAATACACCATCTACCGACTGAATGGTAGAAAACCAAGTCTAAATACTAGTCCTTTATCATCTGAATAAGCCATTTCAGATGCAAAAAACATCTACTTAATTGATTAAAACAATGAAATTTCATGATCACCTCAATTGTCAGTAATATGCTGACAATTCAGATGCTATTGAAAATACACCATCTACCGACTGAATGGCAGAAAACCAAGTCCAAATACTAGTCCTTGATCATCAGAAAGAGCCATTTCAGATGCAAAAGCCATCTACTTAATTGATTAAAATAATGAAATTTCATTATCACCTCAATTGTCAGTAATATGCTGACAATTCAGGTGCTATTGAAAATACACCATCTACCGACTGAATGGCAGCAAAGCAAGTCTAAATACTAGTCCTTTATCATCAGAATGAGCCATTTCAGATGCAAAAATCATCTACTTAATTGATTAGAACAATGAAATTTCATTATCATTTCAATTGTCAGTAATATGCTGACAATTCAGGTGCTATTGAAAATACACCATCTATCGACTTAATGGCAGCAAACCAAGTGTGAATACTAGTCCTTTATCATCAGAATGAGCCATTTCAGATGCAAAATCATCTACTCAATTGATTAAATTATGAAATTTCATTATCACCTCAATTGTCAGTAATATGCTGACAATTCAGGTGCTATTGAAAATACACCATCTATCGACTTAATGGCAGCAAACCAAGTGTGAATACTAGTCCTTTATCATCAGAATGAGAAATTTCAGATGCAAAATCATCTACTCAATTGATTAAATTATGAAATTTTATTATCACCTCAATTGTCAGTAATATGCTGACAATTCAGGTGCTATTGAAAATACACCATCTATCGACTTAATGGCAGCAAACCAAGTCTGAATACTAGTCCTTTACCATCAGAATGAGCCATTTGAGATGCAAAAATCATCTACTTAATTGATTAAAATAATGAAATTTCATTATCACCTCAATTGTCAGTAATATGCTGACAACTCAGGTGCTATTGAAAATACACCATCTACCGACTGAATGGCAGCAAACCAAGTCTGAATACTAGTCCTTTATCATCAGAATGAGCCATTTGAGTTGCAAAAATCATCTACCTAATTGATTAAAATAATGAAATTTCATTATCACCTCAATTGTCTGTAATATGCTGACAATTCAGCTGCTATTGAAAATACACCATCTACCGACTGAATGGCAGCAAACCAAGTCTAAATACTAGTCCTTGATCATCACAATGAGCCATTTCAGATGCAAAAACGTTCTGTTGAAATCATCAGAACAATGGAAGTTCATTATCACCTCGATTGTCAGTAATATGTTGACAATTCAGGTGCTATTGAAAATTCACCATCTACCGACTGAATGGCATCAAGCCGAGTCTGAATATTAGTCCTTGATCATCAGAATGAGCCATTTCAGATGCAAAAATCATCTACTGAATTGATTAGAACAATGAAATTTCATTATCGCCTCAATTGTCAGTAATATGCTGACAATTCAGGTGATATTGAAAATACACCATCTACCGACTGAATGGCAGCAGACCAAGTCTGAATACTAGTCCTTGGTCATCGCCAGTGTAATAAGTCTTACATTTCAGCCGAACGTTAAGAGCGTCTAAAACATCAATTCGATTCAAGTGAGAATTCATCAGAGACTTGGAGAAGCGAGAAAGCTTCTCTTTACAAGATGTGAGAAATCATCACAGAATCTGTGATGCTCAAAAACATCTACTTCATGCGCTTGATAAACTGATATAAAAGTCTATTGGGAGGAAGATAATAAGTCTGACATTTCAGCAAAACATTAAAGGCGTCTTAAACATCAATTCGACTCAAATGAGAATTCATCAGAGACATAGAGAGGCGAGAAACTCTTTATTTACTAGATGTGGGAAATCATCACAGAATCTGTGATGCTCAAAAACATCTACTTCGTACATTTGTTTAACTGATATGAAAGTCTATTGGGAGGAAGATAAAAAGTCTGACAATTGAGCAGAACGTTAAGAGCATCTAAAACATCAATTCGAGTCAAATGAGAATTCATCAGAGACAGGGAGAAGCGGGAAACCGTATATTTACTAGATGTGAGAAATCATCGCAGAATCTTTGATGCTCAAAAACATCTACTTCATACACTTGTTTAACAGATATAACAGTCTATTGAGAGCAAGATAATAAATCTGACAATTCAGCACAACATTAAGAGCGTCTAAAACATCAATTCGACTCACCTGAGATTTCATAGGAGACTTGGAGAGACGAGAAAGCGTCTATTTACTAGATGTGAGAAATCATCAAAGAATTTGTGATGCTCAGAAACATCTACTTCATACACTTGTTTAACTGGTATTAAAGTCTATTGGGAGCAAGATAATAAGTCGGACAATTCAGCACAACATTAAGAGTGTCTAAAATATAAATTCGACTTAAATAAGAATTCATCAGAGACTTGGACAGGCGAGAAACCCTATATTTACTAGATGTGAGAAATCATCACAGAATCTGTGATGCTCAAAAACATCTACTTCATACACTTGTTTAACTGGTATTAAAGTCTATTGGGAGCAAGATAATAAGTCGGACAATTCAGCACAACATTAAGAGCGTCTAAAATATTGATTCGATTCATGTGAGAAATCATCGGAGACTTGGAGAATTGAGAAAGCTTCTATTTACTAGATGTGAGAAATCATCACAGAATCTGTGATGCTCAAAAACATCTACTTCATACACTTGTTTAACTGGTATTAAAGTCTATTGGAAGCAAGATAATAAGTCTGACAATTCAGCACAACATTAAGAGCGTCTAAAATATTGATTCGATTCAAGTGAAAATTCATCGGAGACTTGGACAAGGGAGAAAGCTTCTATTTACTAGATGTGAGAAATCATAACAGAATCTGTGATGCTCAAAAACATCTACTTCATACACTTGTTTAACTGGTATTAAAGTCTATTGGGAGCAAGATAATAAGTCGGTCAATTCAGCACAACATTAAGAGCGTCTAAAACATAAATTCGACTCAAATAAGAATTCATCAGAGACTTGTACAGGCGAGAAACCCTATATTTACTAGATGTGAGAAATCATCACAGAATCTGTGATGCTCAAAAACATCTACTTCATAAACTTGTTTAACTGGTATTAAAGTCTATTGGGAGCAAGATAATACGTCGGACAATTCAGCACAACGTTAAGAGCGTCTAAAACATCAATTAAACTCACCTGAGAATTCATCGGAGACTTGGAGAGACGAGAAAGCTTCTATTTACTAGATGTGAGAAATCATCACAGAATCTGTGATGCTCAAAAACATCTACTTCATACACTTGTTTAACTGATATAAATGTCTATTGGAAGCAAGATAATAAGTCTGACAATTCAGCACAACATTAAGAGCGTCTAAAATATTGATTCGATTCAAGTGAAAATTCATCGGAGACTTGGACAAGGGAGAAAGCTTCTATTTACTAGATGTGAGAAATCATAACAGAATCTGTGATGCTCAAAAACATCTACTTCATACACTTGTTTAACTGGTATTAAAGTCTATTGGGAGCAAGATAATAAGTCGGTCAATTCAGCACAACATTAAGAGCGTCTAAAACATAAATTCGACTCAAATAAGAATTCATCAGAGACTTGGAGAGGCGAGATACCCTATATATACTAGATGTGAGAAATCATCACAGAATCTGTGATGCTCAAAAACATCTACTTCATAAACTTGTTTAACTGGTATTAAAGTCTATTGGGAGCAAGATAACAAGTCGGACAATTCAGCACAACGTTAAGAGCGTCTAAAACATCAATTAAACTCACCTGAGAATTCATCGGAGACTTGGAGAGACGAGAAAGCTTCTATTTACTAGATGTGAGAAATCATCAAAGAATTTGTCATGCTCAGAAACATCTACTTCATACACTTGTTTAACTGATATAAATGTCTATTGGGAGCAAGATAATAAGTCGGACAATTCAGCACAACATTAAGAGCGTCTAAAATATTGATTCGATTCAAGTGAGAATTCATCGGAGACTTGGACAAGGGAGAAAGCTTCTATTTACTAGATGTGAGAAATCATCACAGAATCTGTGATGCTCAAAAACATCTACTTCATACACTTGTTTAACTGGTATTAAAGTCTATTGGGAGCAAGATAATAAGTCGGACAATTCAGCACAACGTTAAGAGCGTCTAAAACATAAATTCGACTCAAATAAGAATTCATCAGAGACTTGGACAGGCGAGAAACCCTTTATTTACTAGATGTGAGAAATCATCACAGAATCTGTGATGCTCAAAAACATCTACTTCATACACTTGTTTAACAGATATAAAAGTCTATTGAGAGCAAGATAATAAGTCTGACATTTCAGCAGAACGTTAAGAGCGTCTAAAACATCAATTCGATTCAACTGAGAATTCATCAGAGACTTGGAGAAGGGAGAAAGCTTCTCTTTACAAGATGTGAGAAATCATCACAGAATCTGTGATGCTCAAAAACATCTACTTCATACACTTGTTTAACTGATACAAAAGTCTATTGGGAGCAAGATAATAAGTCTGACAATTCAGCACAACGTTAAGAGCGTCTAAAACATAAATTCGACTCAAATGAGAATTCATCAGAGACAGGGAGAAGCGGGAAACCGTATATTTACTAGATGTGAGAAATCATCGCAGAATCTTTGATGCTCAAAAACATCTACTTCATACACTTGTTTAACAGATATAACAGTCTATTGAGAGCAAGATAATAAATCTGACAATTCAGCACAACATTAAGAGCGTCTAAAACATCAATTCGACTCACCTGAGATTTCATAGGAGACTTGGAGAGACGAGAAAGCGTCTATTTACTAGATGTGAGAAATCATCAAAGAATTTGTGATGCTCAGAAACATCTACTTCATACACTTGTTTAACTGGTATTAAAGTCTATTGGGAGCAAGATAATAAGTCGGACAATTCAGCACAACATTAAGAGTGTCTAAAATATAAATTCGACTTAAATAAGAATTCATCAGAGACTTGGACAGGCGAGAAACCCTATATTTACTAGATGTGAGAAATCATCACAGAATCTGTGATGCTCAAAAACATCTACTTCATACACTTGTTTAACTGGTATTAAAGTCTATTGGGAGCAAGATAATAAGTCGGACAATTCAGCACAACATTAAGAGCGTCTAAAATATTGATTCGATTCATGTGAGAAATCATCGGAGACTTGGAGAATTGAGAAAGCTTCTATTTACTAGATGTGAGAAATCATCACAGAATCTGTGATGCTCAAAAACATCTACTTCATACACTTGTTTAACTGGTATTAAAGTCTATTGGAAGCAAGATAATAAGTCTGACAATTCAGCACAACATTAAGAGCGTCTAAAATATTGATTCGATTCAAGTGAAAATTCATCGGAGACTTGGACAAGGGAGAAAGCTTCTATTTACTAGATGTGAGAAATCATAACAGAATCTGTGATGCTCAAAAACATCTACTTCATACACTTGTTTAACTGGTATTAAAGTCTATTGGGAGCAAGATAATAAGTCGGTCAATTCAGCACAACATTAAGAGCGTCTAAAACATAAATTCGACTCAAATAAGAATTCATCAGAGACTTGTACAGGCGAGAAACCCTATATTTACTAGATGTGAGAAATCATCACAGAATCTGTGATGCTCAAAAACATCTACTTCATAAACTTGTTTAACTGGTATTAAAGTCTATTGGGAGCAAGATAATAAGTCGGACAATTCAGCACAACGTTAAGAGCGTCTAAAACATCAATTAAACTCACCTGAGAATTCATCGGAGACTTGGAGAGACGAGAAAGCTTCTATTTACTAGATGTGAGAAATCATCACAGAATCTGTGATGCTCAAAAACATCTACTTCATACACTTGTTTAACTGGTATTAAAGTCTATTGGAAGCAAGATAATAAGTCTGACAATTCAGCACAACATTAAGAGCGTCTAAAATATTGATTCGATTCAAGTGAAAATTCATCGGAGACTTGGACAAGGGAGAAACCTTCTATTTACTAGATGTGAGAAATCATAACAGAATCTGTGATGCTCAAAAACATCTACTTCATACACTTGTTTAACTGGTATTAAAGTCTATTGGGAGCAAGATAATAAGTCGGTCAATTCAGCACAACATTAAGAGTGACTAAAACATAAATTCGACTCAAATAAGAATTCATCAGAGACTTGGACAGGCGAGAAACCCTATATTTACTAGATGTGAGAAATCATCACAGAATCTGTGATGCTCAAAAACATCTACTTCATAAACTTGTTTAACTGGTATTAAAGTCTATTGGGAGCAAGATAATAAGTCGGACAATTCAGCACAACGTTAAGAGCGTCTAAAACATCAATTAAACTCACCTGAGAATTCATCGGAGACTTGGAGAGACGAGAAAGCTTCTATTTACTAGATGTGAGAAATCATCAAAGAATTTGTCATGCTCAGAAACATCTACTTCATACACTTGTTTAACTGATATAAATGTCTATTGGAAGCAAGATAATAAGTCTGACAATTCAGCACAACATTAAGAGCGTCTAAAATATTGATTCGATTCAAGTGAAAATTCATCGGAGACTTGGACAAGGGAGAAAGCTTCTATTTACTAGATGTGAGAAATCATAACAGAATCTGTGATGCTCAAAAACATCTACTTCATACACTTGTTTAACTGGTATTAAAGTCTATTGGGAGCAAGATAATAAGTCGGTCAATTCAGCACAACATTAAGAGCGTCTAAAACATAAATTCGACTCAAATAAGAATTCATCAGAGACTTGGAGAGGCGAGATACCCTATATATACTAGATGTGAGAAATCATCACAGAATCTGTGATGCTCAAAAACATCTACTTCATAAACTTGTTTAACTGGTATTAAAGTCTATTGGGAGCAAGATAATAAGTCGGACAATTCAGCACAACGTTAAGAGCGTCTAAAACATCAATTAAACTCACCTGAGAATTCATCGGAGACTTGGAGAGACGAGAAAGCTTCTATTTACTAGATGTGAGAAATCATCAAAGAATTTGTCATGCTCAGAAACATCTACTTCATACACTTGTTTAACTGATATAAATGTCTATTGGGAGCAAGATAATAAGTCGGACAATTCAGCACAACATTAAGAGCGTCTAAAATATTGATTCGATTCAAGTGAGAATTCATCGGAGACTTGGACAAGGGAGAAAGCTTCTATTTACTAGATGTGAGAAATCATCACAGAATCTGTGATGCTCAAAAACATCTACTTCATACACTTGTTTAACTGGTATTAAAGTCTATTGGGAGCAAGATAATAAGTCGGACAATTCAGCACAACGTTAAGAGCGTCTAAAACATAAATTCGACTCAAATAAGAATTCATCAGAGACTTGGACAGGCGAGAAACCCTTTATTTACTAGATGTGAGAAATCATCACAGAATCTGTGATGCTCAAAAACATCTACTTCATACACTTGTTTAACAGATATAAAAGTCTATTGAGAGCAAGATAATAAGTCTGACATTTCAGCAGAACGTTAAGAGCGTCTAAAACATCAATTCGATTCAACTGAGAATTCATCAGAGACTTGGAGAAGGGAGAAAGCTTCTCTTTACAAGATGTGAGAAATCATCACAGAATCTGTGATGCTCAAAAACATCTACTTCATACACTTGTTTAACTGATACAAAAGTCTATTGGGAGCAAGATAATAAGTCTGACAATTCAGCACAACGTTAAGAGCGTCTAAAACATAAATTCGACTCAAATGAGAATTCATCAGGGACTTGGAGAGGCGAGAAACCCTTTATTTACTAGATGTGAGAAATCATCACAGAATCTGTGATGCTCAAAAACATCTACTTCATACACTTGTTTAACAGGTATAAAAGTCTATTGAGAGCAAGATAATAAGCCTGACATTTCAGCAGAACGTTAAGAGCGACTAAAACATCAATTCGATTCAAGTGAGAATTCATCGGAGACTTGGAGAGACGAGAATGCTTCTATTTACTAGATGTGAGAAATCATCAAAGAATTTGTGATGCTCAGAAACATCTACTTCATACACTTGTTTAACTGATATAAGTGTCTATTGGGAGCAAGATAATAAGTCTGACAAATCAGCACAACATTAAGAGCGTCTAAAATATTGATTCTATTCAAGTGAGAATTCATCGGAGACTCGGAGAAGGGAGAAAGCTTCTCTTTACAAGATGTGAGAAATCATCACAGAATCTGCGATGCTCAAAAACATCCACTTCGTACATTTTTTTAACAGATATAACAGTCTACTGAGAGCAAGATAATAAGTCTGACATTTCAGCAGAACGTTACGAGCGTCTAAAACATCAATTCGATTCAAGTGAGAATTCATCAGAGACTTGGAGAAGCGAGAAAGCTTCTCTTTACAAGATGTGAGAAATCATCACAGAATCTGTGATGCTCAAAAACATCTACTTCATACACTTGTTTAACTGATACAAAAGTCTATTGGGAGAAAGATAATAAGTCTGACAATTCAGCACATCGTTAAGAGCGTCTAAAACATAAATTCGACTCAAATGAGAATTCATCAGGGACTTGGAGAGGCGAGAAACCCTTTATTTACTAAATGTGAGAAATCATCACAGAATCTGCGATGCTCAAAAACATCTACTTCATACACTTGTTTAACTGATATAAAAGTCTATTGGGAGCAGTGTAATAAGTCTGACATTTCAGCAGAACGTTAAGAGCGTCTAAAACATCAATTCTATTCAAGTGAGAATTCATCGGAGACTTGGAGAAGCGAGAATGCTTCTATTTACTAGATGTGAGAAATCATCACAGAATCTGTGATGCTCAAAAACATCTACTTCATACACTTGTTTAACTGGTATTAAAGTCTATTGGGAGCAAGATAATAAGTCGGACAATTCAGCACAACATTAAGAGCGTCTAAAATATTGATTCGATTCAAGTGAGAATTCATCGGAGACTTGGACAAGGGAGAAAGCTTCTATTTACCAGATGTGAGAAATCATCATAGAATCTGTGATGCTCAAAAACATCTACTTCATACACTTGTTTAACTGGTATTAAAGTCTATTGGGAGCAAGATAATAAGTCGGACAATTCAGCACAACGTTAAGAGCGTCTAAAACATAAATTTGACTCAAATAAGAATTCATCAGAGACTTGGAGAGGCGAAAAACCCTATATTTACTAGATGTGAGAAATCATCACAGAATCTGTGATGCTCAAAAACATCTACTTCATACACTTGTTTAACAGATATAAAAGTCTATTTAGAGCAAGATAATAAGTCTGACATTTCAGCAGAACGTTAAGAGCGTCTAAAACATCAATTCGATTCAAGTGAGAATTCATCAGAGACTTGGAGAAGGGAGAAAGCTTCTCTTTACAAGATGTGAGAAATCATCACAGAATCTGTGATGCTCAAAAACATCTACTTCATACACTTGTTTAACAGATATAACAGTCTATTGAGAGCAAGATAATAAATCTGACAATTCCGCACAACGTCAAGAGCGTCTAAAACATCAATTCGACTCAAATGAGAATTCATCAGAGACATAGAGAGGCGAGAAACTCTTTATTTACTAAATGTGGGAAATCATCACAGAATCTGTGATGCTCAAAAACATCTACTTCGTACATTTTTTTAACTGATATAAAAGTCTATTAAGAGCAAGATAATAAGTCTGACAATTCAGCACAACGTTAAGAGCGTCTAAAACATAAATTGGACTCAAATGAGAATTCACCAGGGACTTGGAGAGGCGAGAAACCCTTTATTTACTAGATGTGAGAAATCATCACAGAATCTGTGATGCTCAAAAACATCTACTTCATACACTTGTTTAACTGATATAAAAGTCTATTGGGAGCCGTGTAATAAGTCTGAAATTTCAGCAGAACGTTAAGAGCGTCTAAAACATCAATTCTATTCAAGTGAGAATTCATCGGAGACTTCGAGAAGCGAGAATGCTTCTATTTACTAGATGTGAGAAATCATCACAGAATCTGTGATGCTCAAAAACATCTACTTCATACACTTGTTTAACTGGTATTAAAGTCTATTGGGAGCAAGATAATAAGTCGGACAATTCAGCACAAAATTAAGAGCGTCTAAAATATTGATTCGATTCAAGTGAGAATTCATCGGGGACTTGGACAAGGGAGAAAGCTTCTATTTACTAGATGTGAGAAATCATCACAGAATCTGTGATGCTCAAAAACATCTACTTCGTACACTTGTTTAACTGGTATTAAAGTCTATTGGGAGCAAGATAATAAGTCTGACAATTCAGCACAACGTTAAGAGCGTCTAAAACATCAATTCTATTCAAGTGAGAATTCATCGGAGACTTGGAGAAGCGAGAATGCTTCTATTTACTAGATGTGAGAAATCATCACAGAATCTGTGATGCTCAAAAACATCTACTTCATACACTTGTTTAACTGGTATTAAAGTCTATTGGGAGCAAGATAATAAGTCTGAAATTTCAGCAGAACGTAAAGAGCGTCTAAAACATCAATTCTATTCAAGTGAGAATTCATCGGAGACTTGGAGAAGCGAGAATGCTTCTATTTACTAGATGTGAGAAATCATCACAGAATCTGTGATGCTCAAAAACATCTACTTCATACACTTGTTTAACTGGTATTAAAGTCTATTGGGAGCAAGATAATAAGTCGGACAATTCAGCACAACATTAAGAGCGTCTAAAATATTGATTCGATTCAAGTGAGAATTCATCGGAGACTTGGACAAGGGAGAAAGCTTCTATTTACCAGATGTGAGAAATCATCATAGAATCTGTGATGCTCAAAAACATCTACTTCATACACTTGTTTAACTGGTAATAAAGTCTATTGGGAGCAAGATAATAAGTCGGACAATTCAGCACAACATTAAGAGCGTCTAAAATATTGATTCGATTCAATTGAGAATTCATCGGGGACTTGGACAAGGGAGAAAGCTTCTATTTACTAGATGTGAGAAATCATCACAGAATCTGTGATGCTCAAAAACATCTACTTCGTACACTTGTTTAACTGGTATTAAAGTCTATTGGGAGCAAGATAATAAGTCGGACAATTCAGCACAACATTAAGAGCGTCTAAAATATTGATTCGATTCAATTGAGAATTCATCGGGGACTTGGACAAGGGAGAAAGCTTCTATTTACTAGATGTGAGAAATCATCACAGAATCTGTGATGCTCAAAAACATCTACTTCGTACACTTGTTTAACTGGTATTAAAGTCTATTGGGAGCAAGATAATAAGTCTGACAATTCAGCACAACGTTAAGAGCGTCTAAAACATAAATTTGACTCAAATAAGAATTCATCAGAGACTTGGAGAAGCTAGAAATTTTCTCTTTACAAGATGTGAGAAATCATCACAGAATCTGTGATGCTCAAAAACATCTACTTCATACACTTGTTTAACTGATATAAAAGTCTATTGGGAGCAGTGTAATAAGTCTTACATTTCAGCAGAACGTTAAGAGCGTCTAAAACATCAATTCGATTCAAGTGAGAATTCATCGGAGACTTGGACAAGGGAGAAAGCTTCTATTTACCAGATGTGAGAAATCATCACAGAATCTGTGATGCTCAAAAAATCTACTTCATTCACTTGTTTAACTTGTATTAAAGTCTATTGGGAGCAAGATAATAAGTCGGACAATTCAGCACAACATTAAGAGGGTCTAAAACATTGATTCGATTCAATTGAGAATTCATCGGGGACTTGGACAAGGGAGAAAGCTTCTATTTACTAGATGTGAGAAATCATCACAGAATCTGTGATGCTCAAAAACATCTACTTCATACACTTGTTTAACTGGTATTAAAGTCTATTGGGAGCAAGATAATAAGTCTGAAATTTCAGCAGAACGTTAAGAGCGTCTAAAACATCAATTCTATTCAAGTGAGAATTCATCGGAGACTTGGAGAAGCGAGAATGCTTCTATTTACTAGATGTGAGAAATCATCACAGAATCTGTGATGCTCAAAAACATCTACTTCATACACTTGTTTAACTGGTATTAAAGTCTATTGGGAGCAAGATAATAAGTCGGACAATTCAGCACAACATTAAGAGCGTCTAAAATATTGATTCGATTCAAGTGAGAATTCATCGGAGACTTGGACAAGGGAGATAGCTTCTATTTACCAGATGTGAGAAATCATCATAGAATCTGTGATGCTCAAAAACATCTACTTCATACACTTGTTTAACTGGTATTAAAGTCTATTGGGAGCAAGATAATAAGTCGGACAATTCAGCACAACATTAAGAGCGTCTAAAATATTGATTCGATTCAATTGAGAATTCATCGGGGACTTGGACAAGGGAGAAAGCTTCTATTTACTAGATGTGAGAAATCATCACAGAATCTGTGATGCTCAAAAACATCTACTTCGTACACTTGTTTAACTGGTATAAAAGTCTAATGGGAGCAAGATAATAAATCGGACAATTCAGCACAACATTAAGAGCGTCTAAAACATAAATTCGACTTAAATAAGAATTCATCAGAGACTTGAACAGGCGAGAAACTCTTTATTTAGTAGATGTGGGAAATCATCACAGAATCTGTGATGCTCAAAAACATCTACTTCGAACATTTTTTTAACTGATATGAAAGTCTATTGGGAGCAGTGTAATAAGTCTTACATTTCAGCAGAACGTTAAGAGCGTCTAAAACATCAATTCGATTCAAGTGAGAATGCATCGGAGACTTGGAGAAGGGAGAAAGCTTCTATTTACTAAATGTGAGAAATCATTACAGAATCTGTGATGCTCAAAAACATCTACTTCATACACTTGTTTAACAGATATAAAAGTCTATTAAGAGCAAGATAATAAGTCGGACAATTCAGCACAACATTAAGAGCGTCTAAAACATAAATTCGACTGAAATAAGAATTCATCAGAGACTTGAACAGGCGAGAAACCCAATATCTACTAGATGTGAGAAATCATCACAGAATCTGTGATGCTCAAAAACATCTACTTCATACACTTGTTTAACAGATATAAAAGTCTATTGAGAGCAAGATAATAAGTCGGACAATTCAGCACAACATTAAGAGCGTCTAAAACATAAATTCGACTTAAATAAGAATTCATCAGAGACTTGGAGAGGCGAGAAACCCTATATTTACTAGATGTGAGAAATCATCACAGAATCTGTGATGCTCAAAAACATCTAATTCATACACTTGTTTAACTGATACAAAGTCTATTGGGAGCAAGATAATAAGTCTGACAATTCAGCAGAACGTTAAGAGCGTCTAAAACATCAATTCGACTCAAATGAGAATTCATCAGAGACTTGGACAGGCGAGAAACCCTATATTTACTAGATGTGAGAAATCATCACAGAATCTGTGATGCTCAAAAACATCTACTTCATACACTTGTTTAACAGATATAAAAGTCTATTGAGAGCAAGATAATAAGTCGGACAATTCAGCACAACATTAAGAGCGTCTAAAACATAAATTCGACTTAAATAAGAATTCATCAGAGACTTGGAAGGGCGAGAAACCCTATATTTACTAGATGTGAGAAATCATCACAGAATCTGTGATGCTCAAAGACATCTACTTCATACACTTGTTTAACAGATGTAAAAGTCTATTTAGAGCAAGATAATAAGTCTGACATTTCAGCAGAACGTTAAGAGCGTCTAAAACATCAATTCGATTTAAGTGAGAATTCATCAGAGACTTGGAGAAGCGAGAAGGCTTCTCTTTACAAGATGTGAGAAATCATCACAGAATCTGTGATGCTCAAAAACATCTACTTCATACACTTGTTTAACTGATACAAAGTCTATTGGGAGCAAGATAATAAGTCTGACAATTCAGGAGAACGTTCAGAGCGTCTATAACATCAATTCGACTCAAATGAGAATTCATCAGAGACATAGAGAGGCGAGAAACTCTTTATTTACTAGATGTGGGAAATGATCACAGAATCTGCGATGCTCAAAAACATCTACCTCGTACAATTTTTTAACAGATACAACAGTCTATTGAGAGCAAGATAATAAGTCTGACATTTCAGCAGAACGTTAAGAGCGTCTAAAACATCAATTCGATTCAAGTGAGAATTCATCTGAGACTTGGAGAAGCGAGAAAGCTTCTCTTTACAAGATGTGAGAAATCATCACAGAATCTGTGATGCTCAAAACATCTACTTCATACACTTGTTTAACTGATACAAAAGTCTATTGGGAGAAAGATAATAAGTCTGACAATTCAGCACAACGTTAAGAGCGTCTAAAACATCAATTCGACTCAAATGAGAATTCATCAGGGACTTGGAGAGGCGAGAAACCCTTTATTTACTAGATGTGAGAAGTCATCACAGAATCTGTGATGCTCAAAAACATCTACTTCATACACTTGTTTAACAGATATAAAAGTCTATTGAGAGCAAGATAATAAGTCTGACAATTCAGCACAACTTCAAGAGCGTCTAAAACATCAATTCGACTCACCTGAGAATTCATCGGAGACTTGGAGAGACGAGATAGCTTCTATTTACTAGATGTGAGAAATCATCAAAGAATTTGTGATGCTCAAAAACATCTACTTCATACACTTGTTTAACTGATACAAAAGTCTATTGGGAACAAGATAATAAGTCTGACAATTCAGCACAACGTTAAGAGCGTCTAAAACATAAATTCGACTCAAATGAGAATTCATCAGGGACTTGGAGAGGCGAGAAACCCTTTATTTACTAGATGTGAGAAATCATCACAGAATCTGTGATGCTCAAAAACATCTACTTCATACACTTGTTTAACTGATATAAAAGTCTATTGGGAGCCGTGTAATAAGTCTGAAATTTCAGCAGAACGTTAAGAGCGTCTAAAACATCAATTCGATTCAAGTGAGAATTCATCAGAGACTTGGAGAAGCGAGAAAGCTTCTCTTTACAAGATGTGAGAAATCATCACAGAATCTGTGATGCTCAAAAACATCTACTTCATACACTTGTTTAACTGATACAAAAGTCTATTAGGAGAAAGATAATAAGTCTGACAATTCAGCACAACGTTACGAGCGTCTAAAACATCAATTCGACTCACCTGAGAATTCATCGGAGACTTGGAGAGACGAGAAAGCTTCTATTTACTAGATGTGAGAAATCATCAAAGAATTTGTCATGCTCAGAAACATCTACTTCATACACTTGTATAACTGATATAAATGTCTATTGGGAGCAAGATAATAAGTCTGACAATTCAGCACAACATTAAGAGCGTCTAAAATATTGATTCGATTCAAGTGAGAATTCATCGAAGACTTGGACAAGGGAGAAAGCTTCTATTTACTAGATGTGAGAAATCATCACAGAATCTGTGATGCTCAAAAACATCTACTTCATACACTTGTTTAACTGGTATTAAAGTCTATTGGGAGCAAGATAATAAGTCGGACAATTCAGCACAACATTAAGAGCGTCTAAAATATTGATTCGATTCAAGTGAGAATTCATCGGAGACTTTGACAAGGGAGAAAGCTTCTATTTACCAGATGTGAGAAATCATCATAGAATCTGTGATGCTCAAAAACATCTACTTCATACACTTGTTTAACTGGTATTAAAGTCTATTGGGAGCAAGATAATAAGTCGGACAATTCAGCACAACGTTAAGAGCGTCTAAAACATAAATTCGACTCAAATAAGAATTCATCAGAGACTTGGAGAGGCGAAAAACCCTATATTTACTAGATGTGAGAAATCATCACAGAATCTGTGATGCTCAAAAACATCTACTTCATACACTTGTTTAACTGATATAAAAGTCTATTGGGAGCAGTGTAATAAGTCTGACATTTCAGCAGAACGTTAAGAGCGTCTAAAACATCGACTCGATTCACGTGAGAAATCATCGGAGACTTGGAGAAGCGAGAAAGTTTCTATTTACTAGATGTGAGAAATCATCACAGAATCTGTGATGCTCAAAAACATGTACTTCATACACTTGTTTAACAGATATAAAAGTCTATTGAGAGCAAGATAATAAGTCTGACATTTCAGCAGAACGTTAAGAGCGTCTAAAACATCAATTCGATTCAAGTGAGAATTCATCAGAGACTTGGAGAAGCGAGAAATTTTCTCTTTACAAGATGTGAGAAATCATCACAGAATCTGTGATGCTCAAAAACATCTACTTCATACACTTGTTTAACTGATATAAAAGTCTATTGGGAGCAGTGTAATAAGTCTGACATTTCAGCAGAACGTTAAGAGCGTCTAAAACATCGACTCGATTCACGTGAGAAATCATCGGAGACTTGGAGAAGCGAGAAAGTTTCTATTTACTAGATGTGAGAAATCATCACAGAATCTGTGATGCTCAAAAACATCTACTTCATACACTTGTTTAACAGATATAAAAGTCTATTGAGAGCAAGATAATAAGTCTGACATTTCAGCAGAACGTTAAGAGCGTCTAAAACATCAATTCGATTCAAGTGAGAATTCATCAGAGACTTGGAGAAGAGAGAAATTTTCTCTTTACAAGATGTGAGAAATCATCACAGAATCTGTGATGCTCAAAAACATCTACTTCATACACTTGTTTAACTGATATAAAAGTCTATTGGGAGCAGTGTAATAAGTCTTACATTTCAGCAGAACGTTAAGAGCGTCTAAAACATCAATTCGATTCAAGTGAGAATTCATCGGAGACTTGGACAAGGGAGAAAGCTTCTATTTACCAGATTTGAGAAATCATCACAGAATCTGTGATGCTCAAAAAATCTACTTCATACACTTGTTTAACTGGTATTAAAGTCTATTGGGAGCAAGATAATAAGTCGGACAATTCAGCACAACGTTAAGAGCGTCTAATACATAAATTCGACTCAAATAAGAATTCATCAGAGACTTGGAGAGGCGAGAAACCCTATATTTACTAGATGTGAGAAATCATCACAGAATCTGTGATGCTCAAAAACTTCTACTTCATACACTTGCTTAACAGATATAAAAGTCTATTGAGAGCAAGATAATAAGTTTGACATTTCAGCAGAACGTTAAGAGCGTCTAAAACATCAATTCGATTCAAGTGAGAATTCATCAGAGACTTGGAGAAGCGAGAAAGCTTCTCTTTACAAGATGTGAGAAATCATCACAGAATCTGTGATGCTCAAAAACATCTACTTCATACACTTGTTTAACTGATACAAAAGTCTATTGGGAGCAAGATAATAAGTCTGACAATTCAGCAGAACGTTAAGAGCGTCTAAAACATCGACTCGATTCATGTGAGAAATCATCGGAGACTTGGAGAATTGAGAAAGCTTCTATTTACTAGATGTGAGAAATCATCACAGAATCTGTGATGCTCAAAAACATGTACTTCATACACTTGTTTAACAGATATAAAAGTCTATTGAGAGCAAGATAATAAGTCCGACATTTCAGCAGAACGTTAAGAGCGTCAAAAACATCAATTCGATTCAAGTGAGAATTCATCAGAGACTTGGAGAAGCGAGAAATTTTCTCTTTACAAGATGTGAGAAATCATCACAGAATCTGTGATGCTCAAAAACATCTACTTCATACACTTGTTTAACTGATATAAAAGTCTATTGGGAGCAGTGTAATAAGTCTGACATTTCAGCAGAACGTTAAGAGAGTCTAAAACATCGACTCGATTCACGTGAGAAATCATCGGAGACTTGGAGAAGCGAGAAAGTTTCTATTTACTAGATGTGAGAAATCATCACAGAATCTGTGATGCTCAAAAACATCTACTTCATACACTTGTTTAACTGATACAAAAGTCTATTGAGAGCAAGATAATAAGTCTGACATTTCAGCAGAACGTTAAGAGCGTCTAAAACATCAATTCGATTCAAGTGAGAATTCATCAGAGACTTGGAGAAGCGAGTAATTTTCTCTTTACAAGATGTGAGAAATCATCACAGAATCTGTGATGCTCAAAAAATCTACTTCATACACTTGTTTAACTGGTATTAAAGTCTATTGGGAGCAAGATAATAAGTCTGACAATTCAGCACAACGTTAAGAGCGTCTAATACATAAATTCGACTCAAATAAGAATTCATCAGAGACTTGGAGAGGCGAGAAACCCTATATTTACCAGATGTGAGAAATCATCACAGAATCTGTGATGCTCAAAAACATCTACTTCATACACTTGCTTAACAGATATAAAAGTCTATTGAGAGCAAGATAATAAGTCTGACATTTCAGCAGAACGTTAAGAGCGTCTAAAACATCAATTCGATTCAAGTGAGAATTCATCAGAGACTTGGAGAAGCGAGAAAGCTTCTCTTCACAAGATGTGAGAAATCATCACAGAATCTGTGATGCTCAAAAACATCTACTTCGTACACTTGTTTAACTGGTATAAAAATTTAATGGGAGCAAGATAATAAGTCGGACAATTCAGCACAACATTAAGAGCGTCTAAAACATAAATTCGACTTAAATAAGAATTCATCAGAGACTTGAACAGGCGAGAAACTCTTTATTTACTAGATGTGGGAAATCATCACAGAATCTGTGATGCTCAAAAACATCTACTTCATACACTTGTTTAACAGATATAAAAGTCTATCGAGAGCAAGATAATAAGTCGGACAATTCAGCACAACGTTAAGAGCGTCTAAAACATAAATTGAACTCAAATAAGAATTCATCAGAGACTTGGACAGGCGAGAAACCCTTTATTTACTAGATGTGAGAAATCATCACAGAATCTGTGATGCTGAAAAACATCTACTTCATACAATTGTTTAACAGATATAAAAGTCTATTGAGAGCAAGATAATAAGTCGGACAATTCAGCACAACATTTAGAGCGTCTAAAACATAAATTCGACTGAAATAAGAATTCATCAGAGACTTGGATAGGCGAGAAACCCTTTATTTACTAGATGTGAGAAATCATCACAGAATCTGTGATGCTCAAAAACATCTACTTCATACAATTGTTTAACAGATATAAAAGTCTATTGAGAGCAAGATAATAAGTCGGACAATTCAGCACAACATTTAGAGCGTCTAAAACATAAATTCGACTGAAATATGAATTCATCAGAGACTTGGACAGGCGAGAAACCCTTTATTTACTAGATGTGAGAAATCATCACTGAATCTGTGATGCTCAAAAACATCTACTTCATACAATTGTTTAACAGATATAAAAGTCTATTGAGAGCAAGATAATAAGTCTGACAATTCGGCAAAACGTCAATAGCGTCTAAAACATCAATTCGACTCACCTGAGAATTCATCGGAGACTTGGAGAGATGAGAAGGCTTCTATTTACTAGATGTGAGAAATCATCAAAGAATTTGTGATGCTCAAAAACATCTACTTCATACACTTGTTTAACTGATATAAAAGTCTATTGGGAGCAGTGTAATAAGTCTGACATGTTAGCAGAACGTTAAGAGCGTCTAAGACATCAATTCGATTCAAGTGAGAATTCATCGGAGACTCGGAGAAGCGAGAATGCTTCTATTTACTAGATGTGAGAAATCATCACAGAATCTGTGATGCTCAAAAACATCTACTTCATACACTTGTTTAACTGATACAAAGTCTATTGGGAGCAAGATAATAAGTCTGACAATTCAGCAGAACGTTAAGAGCGTCTAAAACATCAATTCGACTCAAATGAGAATTCGTCAGAGACATAGAGAGGCGAGAAACTCTTTATTTACTAGATGTGGGAAATCATCACAGAATCTGTGATGCTCAAAAACATCTACTTCGTACATTTTTGTAACTGATATAAAAGTCTATTAAGAGCAAGATATTAAGTCTGACAATTCAGCAGAACGTTAAGAGCGTCTAAAACATCAATTCGATTCAAGTGAGAATTCATCGGAGACTTGGAGAAGCGAGAATGCTTCTATTTACTAGATGTGAGAATCATCACAGAATCTGTGATGCTCAAAAACATCTACTTCATACACTTGTTCAACTGATACAAAGTCTATTGGGAGCAAGATAATAAGTCTGACAATTCAGCAGAACGTTAAGAGCGTCTAAAACATCAATTCGACTCAAATGAGAATTCATCAGAGACTTGGACAGGCGAGAAGCCCTATATTTACTAGATGTGAGAAATCATCACAGAATCTGTGATGCTCAAAAACATCTACTTCATACACTTGTTTAACTGATACAAAAGGCTATTGGGAGCAAGATAATAAGTCTGACAATTCAGCACAATGTTAAGAGCGTCTAAAGCATAAATTCGACTCAAATGAGAATTCATAAGAGACATGGAGAGGCGAGAAACCCTATATTTACTAGATGTGAGAAATCATCACAGAATCTGTGATGCTCAAAAACATCTACTTCATACACTTGATTAACTGGTATTAAAGTCTATTGGGAGCCAGATAATAAGTCGGACAATTCAGCACAACGTTAAGAGAGTCTAAAACATAAATTCGACTCAAATAAGAATTCATCAGAGACTTGGAGAGGCGAGAAACCCTATATTTACTAGATGTGAGAAATCATCACAGAATCTGTGATGCTCAAAAACATCTACTTCATACACTCGATTAACTGGTATTAAAGTCTATTGGGAGCCAGATAATAAGTCGGACAATTCAACACAACGTTAAGAGCGTCTAAAACATAAATTCGACTCAAATGAGAATTCATCAGAGACTTGGAGAGGCGAGAAACCCTATATTTACTAGATGTGAGAAATCATCACAGAATCTGTGATGCTCAAAAACATCTACTTCATACACTTGATTAACTGGTATTAAAGTCTATTGGGAACCAGATAATAAGTCGGACAATTCAACACAACGTTAAGAGCGTCTAAAACATAAATTCGACTCAAATGAGAATTCATCAGAGACTTGGAGAGGCGAGAAACCCTATATTTACTAGATGTGAGAAATCATCACAGAATCTGTGATGCTCAAAAACATCTACTTCATACACTTGTTTAACTGATACAAAAGTCTATTGGGAGCAAGATAATTAGTCTGACAATTCAGCACAACGTTAAGAGCGTCTAAAACATAAATTCGACTCAAATGAGAATTCATCAGGGACTTGGAGAGGCGAGAAACCCTTTATTTACTAGATGTGAGAACTCATCACAGAATCTGTGATGCTCAAAAACATCTACTTCATACACTTGATTAACTGGTATTAAAGTCTATTGGGAGCCAGATAATAAGTCGGACAATTCAGCACAACGTTAAGAGCGTCTAAAACATAAATTCGACTCAAATAAGAATTCATCAGAGACTTGGAGAGGCGAGAAACCCTATATTTACTAGATGTGAGAAATCATCACAGAATCTGTGATGCTCAAAAACATCTACTTCATACACTTGATTAACTGGTATTAAAGTCTATTGGGAGCCAGATAATAAGTCGGACAATTCAACACAACGTTAAGAGCGTCTAAAACATAAATTCGACTCAAATAAGAATTCATCAGAGACTTGGAGAGGCGAGAAACCCTATATTTACTAGATGTGAGAAATCATCACAGAATCTGTGATGCTCAAAAACATCTACTTCATACACTTGTTTAACTGATACAAAAGTCTATTGGGAGCAAGATAATTAGTCTGACAATTCAGCACAACGTTAAGAGCGTCTAAAACATAAATTCGACTCAAATGAGAATTCATCAGGGACTTGGAGAGGCGAGAAACCCTTTATTTACTAGATGTGAGAAATCATCACAGAATCTGTGATGCTCAAAAACATCTACTTCATACACTTGTTTAACTGATATAAAAGTCTATTTGGAGCAGTGTAATAAGTTTGACATTTCAGCAGAACGTTAAGAGCGTCTAAAACATCGACTCGATTCATGTGAGAAATCATCGGAGACTTGGAGAAGCGAGAAAGCTTCTATTTACTAGATGTGAGAAATCATCACAGAATCTGTGATGCTCAAAAACATCTACTTCATACACTTGATTAACTGGTATTAAAGTCTATTGGGAGCCAGATAATAAGTCGGACAATTCAGCACAACGTTAAGAGCGTCTAAAACATAAATTCGACTCAAATAAGAATTCATATGAGACATGGAGAGGCGAGAAACCCTATATTTACTAGATGTGAGAAATCATCACAGAATCTGTGATGCTCAAAAACATCTACTTCATACACTTGATTAACTGGTATTAAAGTCTATTGGGAGCCAGATAATAAGTCGGACAATTCAGCACAACGTTAAGAGCGTCTAAAACATAAATTCGACTCAAATAAGAATTCATATGAGACATGGAGAGGCGAGAAACCCTATATTTACTAGATGTGAGAAATCATCACAGAATCTGTGATGCTCAAAAACATCTACTTCATACACTTGATTAACTGGTATTAAAGTCTATTGGGAGCCAGATAATAAGTCGGACAATTCAGCACAACGTTAAGAGCGTCTAAAACATAAATTCGACTCAAATAAGAATTCATCAGAGACTTGGAGAGGCGAGAAACCCTATATTTACTAGATGTGAGAAATCATCACAGAATCTGTGATGCTCAAAAACATCTACTTCATACACTTGATTAACTGGTATTAAAGTCTATTGGGAGCCAGATAATAAGTCGGACAATTCAACACAACGTTAAGAGCGTCTAAAACATAAATTCGACTCAAATAAGAATTCATCAGAGACTTGGAGAGGCGAGAAACCCTATATTTACTAGATGTGAGAAATCATCACAGAATCTGTGATGCTCAAAAACATCTACTTCATACACTTGTTTAACTGATACAAAAGTCTATTGGGAGCAAGATAATTAGTCTGACAATTCAGCACAACGTTAAGAGCGTCTAAAACATAAATTCGACTCAAATGAGAATTCATCAGGGACTTGGAGAGGCGAGAAACCCTTTATTTACTAGATGTGAGAAATCATCACAGAATCTGTGATGCTCAAAAACATCTACTTCATACACTTGTTTAACTGATATAAAAGTCTATTTGGAGCAGTGTAATAAGTTTGACATTTCAGCAGAACGTTAAGAGCGTCTAAAACATCGACTCGATTCATGTGAGAAATCATCGGAGACTTGGAGAAGCGAGAAAGCTTCTATTTACTAGATGTGAGAAATCATCACAGAATCTGTGATGCTCAAAAACATCTACTTCATACACTTGTTTAACAGATATAACAGTCTATTGAGAGCAAGATAATAAATCTGACAATTCAGCACAACGTCAAGAGCGTCTAAAACATCAATTCGACTGACCTGAGAATTCGTCGGAGACTTGGAGAGACGAGAAAACTTCTATTTGCTAGATGTGAGAAATCATTAAAGAATTTGTGATGCTCAGAAACATCTACTTCATACACTTGTTTAACTGATATAAATGTCTATTGAGAGCAAGATAAAAAGTCTGACAATTCAGAACAACATTAAGAGCGTCTAAAATATTGATTCGATTCAAGTGAGAATTCATCGGAGACTTGGACAAGGGAGAAAGCTTCTATTTACTAGATGTGAGAAATCATCACAGAATCTGTGATACTCAAAAACATCTACTTCATACACTTGTTTATCTGGTATTAAAGTCTATTGGGAGCAAGATAATAAGTCGGACAATTCAGCACAACATTAAGAGTGACTAAAACATAAATTCGACTTAAATAAGAATTCATGAGAGACTTGGAGAGGCGAGAAACCCTATATTTACTAGATGTGAGAAATCATCACAGAATCTGTGATGCTCAAAAACATCTACTTCATACACTTGTTTAACAGATATAAAAGTCTATTGAGAGCAAGATAATAAGTCTGACAATTCAGCACAACGTTAAGAGCGTCTAAAACATAAATTCGACTCAAATGAGAATTCATCAGGGACTTGGAGAGGCGAGAAACCCTTTATTTACTAGATGTGAGAAATCATCACAGAATCTGTGATGCTCAAAAACATCTACTTCATACACTTGTTTAACTGATATAAAAGTCTATTGGGAGCAGTGTAATAAGTCTTACATTTCAGCAGAAAGTTAAGAGCGTCTAAAACATCAATTCGATTCAAGTGAGAATTCATCGGAGACTTGGACAAGGGAGAAAGCTTCTATTTACCAGATGTGAGAAATCATCACAGAATCTGTGATGCTCAAAAACATCTAATTCATACACTTGTTTAACTGGTATTAAAGTCTATTGGGAGCAAGATAATAAGTCGGACAATTCAGCACAACATTAAGAGCGTCTAAAATATTGATTCGATTCAATTGAGAATTCATCGGAGACTTGGACAAGGGAGAAAGCTTCTATTTACTAGATGTGAGAAATCATCACAGAATCTGTGATGCTCAAAAACATCTACTTCATACACTTGTTTAACTGGTATTAAAGTCTATTGGGAGCAAGATAATAAGTCGGACAATTCAGCACAACGTTAAGAGCGTCTAAAACATAAATTCGACTCAAATAAGAATTCATCAGAGACTTGGAGAGGCGAGAAACCCTATATTTACTAGATGTGAGAAATCATCACAGAATCTGTGATGCTCAAAAACATCTACTTCATACACTTGTTTAACTGGTATTAAAGTCTATTGGGAGCAAGATAATAAGTCGGACAATTCAGCACAACGTTAAGAGCGTCTAAAACATAAATTCGACTCAAATAAGAATTCATCAGAGACTTGGAGAGGCGAGAAACCCTATATTTACTAGATGTGAGAAATCATCACAGAATCTGTGATGCTCAAAAACATCTACTTCATACACTTGTTTAACTGATACAAAGTCTATTGGGAGCAAGATAATAAGTCTGACAATTCAGCAGAACGTTAAGAGCGTCTAAAACATCAATTCGACTCAAATGAGAATTCATCAGAGACTTGGACAGGCGAGAAGCCCTATATTTACTAGATGTGAGAAATCATCACAGAATCTGTGATGCTCAAAAACATCTACTTCATACACTTGTTTAACTGATACAAAAGGCTATTGGGAGCAAGATAATAAGTCTGACAATTCAGCACAATGTTAAGAGCGTCTAAAGCATAAATTCGACTCAAATGAGAATTCATAAGAGACATGGAGAGGCGAGAAACCCTATATTTACTAGATGTGAGAAATCATCACAGAATCTGTGATGCTCAAAAACATCTACTTCATACACTTTATTAACTGGTATTAAAGTCTATTGGGAGCCAGATAATAAGTCGGACAATTCAGCACAACGTTAAGAGAGTCTAAAACATAAGTTCGACTCAAATAAGAATTCATCAGAGACTTGGAGAGGCGAGAAACCCTATATTTACTAGATGTGAGAAATCATCACAGAATCTGTGATGCTCAAAAACATCTACTTCATACACTCGATTAACTGGTATTAAAGTCTATTGGGAGCCAGATAATAAGTCGGACAATTCAACACAACGTTAAGAGCGTCTAAAACATAAATTCGACTCAAATGAGAATTCATCAGAGACTTGGAGAGGCGAGAAACCCTATATTTACTAGATGTGAGAAATCATCACAGAATCTGTGATGCTCAAAAACATCTACTTCATACACTTGATTAACTGGTATTAAAGTCTATTGGGAGCTAGATAATAAGTCGGACAATTCAACACAACGTTAAGAGCGTCTAAAACATAAATTCGACTCAAATGAGAATTCATCAGAGACTTGGAGAGGCGAGAAACCCTTTATTTACTAGATGTGAGAAATCATCACAGAATCTGTGATGCTCAAAAACATCTACTTCATACACTTGTTTAACTGATATAAAAGTCTATTTGGAGCAGTGTAATAAGTTTGACATTTCAGCAGAACGTTAAGAGCGTCTAAAACATCGACTCGATTCATGTGAGAAATCATCGGAGACTTGGAGAAGCGAGAAAGCTTCTATTTACTAGATGTGAGAAATCATCACAGAATCTGTGATGCTCAAAAACATCTACTTCATACACTTGATTAACTGGTATTAAAGTCTATTGGGAGCCAGATAATAAGTCGGACAATTCAGCACAACGTTAAGAGCGTCTAAAACATAAATTCGACTCAAATAAGAATTCATAAGAGACATGGAGAGGCGAGAAACCCTATATTTACTAGATGTGAGAAATCATCACAGAATCTGTGATGCTCAAAAACATCTACTTCATACACTTGATTAACTGGTATTAAAGTCTATTGGGAGCCAGATAATAAGTCGGACAATTCAGCACAACGTTAAGAGCGTCTAAAACATAAATTCGACTCAAATAAGAATTCATCAGAGACTTGGAGAGGCGAGAAACCCTATATTTACTAGATGTGAGAAATCATCACAGAATCTGTGATGCTCAAAAACATCTACTTCATACACTTGATTAACTGGTATTAAAGTCTATTGGGAGCCAGATAATAAGTCGGACAATTCAGCACAACGTTAAGAGCGTCTAAAACATAAATTCGACTCAAATAAGAATTCATCAGAGACTTGGAGAGGCGAGAAACCCTATATTTACTAGATGTGAGAAATCATCACAGAATCTGTGATGCTCAAAAACATCTACTTCATACACTTGATTAACTGGTATTAAAGTCTATTGGGAGCAAGATAATTAGTCTGACAATTCAGCACAACGTTAAGAGCGTCTAAAACATAAATTCGACTCAAATGAGAATTCATCAGAGACTTGGAGAGGCTAGAAACCCTTTATTTACTAGATGTGAGAAATCATCACAGAATCTGTGATGCTCAAAAACATCTACTTCATACACTTGTTTAACTGATACAAAAGTCTATTGGGAGCAAGATAATAAGTCTGACAATTCAGCACAACGTTAAGAGCGTCTAAAACATAAATTCGACTCAAATGAGAATTCATCAGGGACTTGGAGAGGCGAGAAACCCTTTATTTACTAGATGTGAGAAATCATCACAGAATCTGTGATGCTCAAAAACATCTACTTCATACACTTGTTTAACTGATATAAAAGTCTATTTGGAGCAGTGTAATAAGTTTGACATTTCAGCAGAACGTTAAGAGCGTCTAAAACATCGACTCGATTCATGTGAGAAATCATCGGAGACTTGGAGAAGCGAGAAAGCTTCTATTTACTAGATGTGAGAAATCATCACAGAATCTGTGATGCTCAAAAACATCTACTTCATACACTTGTTTAACAGATATAACAGTCTATTGAGAGCAAGATAATAAATCTGACAATTCAGCACAACGTCAAGAGCGTCTAAAACATCAATTCGACTGACCTGAGAATTCGTCGGAGACTTGGAGAGACGAGAAAACTTCTATTTGCTAGATGTGAGAAATCATTAAAGAATTTGTGATGCTCAGAGACATCTACTTCATACACTTGTTTAACTGATATAAATGTCTATTGAGAGCAAGATAAAAAGTCTGACAATTCAGAACAACATTAAGAGCGTCTAAAATATTGATTCGATTCAAGTGAGAATTCATCGGAGACTTGGACAAGGGAGAAAGCTTCTATTTACTAGATGTGAGAAATCATCACAGAATCTGTGATACTCAAAAACATCTACTTCATACACTTGTTTAACAGATATGAAAGTCTATTGGGAGCAGTGTAATAAGTCTTACATTTCAGAAGAACGTTAAGAGCGTCTAAAACATCAATTCGATTCAAGTGAGAATTCATCGGAGACTTGGAGAAGGGAGAAAGCTTCTATTTACTAGATGTGAGAAATCATCACAGAATCTGTGATGCTCAAAAACATCTACTTCATACACTTGTTTAACTGGTATTAAAGTCTATTGGGAGCAAGATAATAAGTCGGACAATTCAGCACAACGTTAAGAGCGTCTAAAACATAAATTCGACTCAAATAAGAATTCATCAGAGACTTGGAGAGGCGAGAAACCCTATATTTACTAGATGTGAGAAATCATCACAGAATCTGTGATGCTCAAAAACATCTACTTCATACACTTGTTTAACTGGTATTAAAGTCTATTGGGAGCAAGATAATAAGTCGGACAATTCAGCACAACATTAAGAGTGACTAAAACATAAATTCGACTTAAATAAGAATTCATGAGAGACTTGGAGAGGCGAGAAACCCTATATTTACTAGATGTGAGAAATCATCACAGAATCTGTGATGCTCAAAAACATCTACTTCATACACTTGTTTAACTGATACAAAGTCTATTGGGAGCAAGATAATAAGTCTGACAATTCAGCAGAACGTTAAGAGCGTCTAAAACATCAATTCGACTCAAATGAGAATTCATCAGAGACTTGGACAGGCGAGAAGCCCTATATTTACTAGATGTGAGAAATCATCACAGAATCTGTGATGCTCAAAAACATCTACTTCATACACTTGTTTAACTGATACAAAAGGCTATTGGGAGCAAGATAATAAGTCTGACAATTCAGCACAATGTTAAGAGCGTCTAAAGCATAAATTCGACTCAAATGAGAATTCATAAGAGACATGGAGAGGCGAGAAACCCTATATTTACTAGATGTGAGAAATCATCACAGAATCTGTGATGCTCAAAAACATCTACTTCATACACTTGATTAACTGGTATTAAAGTCTATTGGGAGCCAGATAATAAGTCGGACAATTCAGCACAACGTTAAGAGAGTCTAAAACATAAATTCGACTCAAATAAGAATTCATCAGAGACTTGGAGAGGCGAGAAACCCTATATTTACTAGATGTGAGAAATCATCACAGAATCTGTGATGCTCAAAAACATCTACTTCATACACTCGATTAACTGGTATTAAAGTCTATTGGGAGCCAGATAATAAGTCGGACAATTCAACACAACGTTAAGAGCGTCTAAAACATAAATTCGACTCAAATGAGAATTCATCAGAGACTTGGAGAGGCGAGAAACCCTATATTTACTAGATGTGAGAAATCATCACAGAATCTGTGATGCTCAAAAACATCTACTTCATACACTTGATTAACTGGTATTAAAGTCTATTGAGAGCCAGATAATAAGTCGGACAATTCAACACAACGTTAAGAGCGTCTAAAACATAAATTCGACTCAAATGAGAATTCATCAGAGACTTGGAGAGGCGAGAAACCCTTTATTTACTAGATGTGAGAAATCATCACAGAATCTGTGATGCTCAAAAACATCTACTTCATACACTTGTTTAACTGATATAAAAGTCTATTTGGAGCAGTGTAATAAGTTTGACATTTCAGCAGAACGTTAAGAGCGTCTAAAACATCGACTCGATTCATGTGAGAAATCATCGGAGACTTGGAGAAGCGAGAAAGCTTCTATTTACTAGATGTGAGAAATCATCACAGAATCTGTGATGCTCAAAAACATCTACTTCATACACTTGATTAACTGGTATTAAAGTCTATTGGGAGCCAGATAATAAGTCGGACAATTCAGCACAACGTTAAGAGCGTCTAAAACATAAATTCGACTCAAATAAGAATTCATAAGAGACATGGAGAGGCGAGAAACCCTATATTTACTAGATGTGAGAAATCATCACAGAATCTGTGATGCTCAAAAACATCTACTTCATACACTTGATTAACTGGTATTAAAGTCTATTGGGAGCCAGATAATAAGTCGGACAATTCAGCACAACGTTAAGAGCGTCTAAAACATAAATTCGACTCAAATAAGAATTCATCAGAGACTTGGAGAGGCGAGAAACCCTATATTTACTAGATGTGAGAAATCATCACAGAATCTGTGATGCTCAAAAACATCTACTTCATACACTTGATTAACTGGTATTAAAGTCTATTGGGAGCCAGATAATAAGTCGGACAATTCAGCACAACGTTAAGAGCGTCTAAAACATAAATTCGACTCAAATAAGAATTCATCAGGGACTTGGAGAGGCGAGAAACCCTTTATTTACTAGATGTGAGAAATCATCACAGAATCTGTGATGCTCAAAAACATCTACTTCATACACTTGTTTAACTGGTATTAAAGTCTATTGGGAGCAAGATAATAAGTCGGACAATTCAGCACAACATTAAGAGCGTCTAAAATATTGATTCGATTCAATTGAGAATTCATCGGAGACTTGGACAAGGGAGAAAGCTTCTATTTACTAGATGTGAGAAATCATCACAGAATCTGTGATGCTCAAAAACATCTACTTCATACACTTGTTTAACTGGTATTAAAGTCTATTGGGAGCAAGATAATAAGTCGGACAATTCAGCACAACGTTAAGAGCGTCTAAAACATAAATTCGACTCAAATAAGAATTCATCAGAGACTTGGAGAGGCGAGAAACCCTATATTTACTAGATGTGAGAAATCATCACAGAATCTGTGATGCTCAAAAACATCTACTTCATACACTTGTTTAACTGATACAAAAGTCTATTGGGAGCAAGATAATTAGTCTGACAATTCAGCACAACATTAAGAGCGTCTAAAATATTGATTCGACTCAAATGAGAATTCATCAGAGACTTGGAGAGGCGAGAAACCCTATATTTACTAGATGTGAGAAATCATCACAGAATCTGTGATGCTCAAAAACATCTACTTCATACACTTGATTAACTGGTATTAAAGTCTATTGGGAGCCAGATAATAAGTCGGACAATTCAGCACAACGTTAAGAGCGTTTAAAACATAAATTCGACTCAAAAAAGAATTCATCAGAGACTTGGAGAGGCGAGAAACCCTATATTTACTAGATGTGAGAAATCATCACAGAATCTGTGATGCTCAAAAACATCTACTTCATACACTTGATTAACTGGTATTAAAGTCTATTGGGAGCCAGATAATAAGTCGGACAATTCAGCACAACATTAAGAGCGTCTAAAACATAAATTCGACTCAAATAAGAATTCATCAGAGACTTGGAGAGGCGAGAAACCCTATATTTACTAGATGTGAGAAATCATCACAGAATCTGTGATGCTCAAAAACATCTACAGCATACACTTGTTTAACTGATACAAAAGTCTATTGGGAGCAAGATAATTAGTCTGACAATTCAGCACAACGTTAAGAGCGTCTAAAACTTAAATTCGACTCAAATGAGAATTCATCAGGGACTTGGAGAGGCGAGAAACCCTTTATTTACTAGATGTGAGAAATCATCACAGAATCTGTGATGCTCAAAAACATCTACTTCATACACTTGTTTAACTGATATAAAAGTCTATTTGGAGCAGTGTAATAAGTCTGACATTTCAGCAGAACGTTAAGAGCGTCTAAAACATCGACTCGATTCATGTGAGAAATCATCGGAGACTTGGAGAAGCGAGAAAGCTTCTATTTACTAGATGTGAGAAATCATCACAGAATCTGTGATGCTCAAAAACATCTACTTCATACACTTCTTTAAGAGATATAACAGTCTATTGAGAGCAAGATAATAAATCTGACAATTCAGCACAACGTCAAGAGCGTCTAAAACATCAATTCGACTGACCTGAGAATTCGTCGGAGACTTGGAGAGACGAGAAAACTTCTATTTGCTAGATGTGAGAAATCATTAAAGAATTTGTGATGCTCAGAAACATCTACTTCATACACTTGTTTAACTGATATAAATGTCTATTGAGAGCAAGATAAAAAGTCTGACAATTCAGCACAACATTAAGAGCGTCTAAAATATTGATTCGATTCAAGTGAAAATTCATCGGAGACTTGGACAAGGGAGAAAGCTTCTATTTACTAGATGTGAGAAATCATCACAGAATCTGTGATGCTCAAAAACATCTACTTCATACACTTGTTTATCTGGTATTAAAGTCTATTGGGAGCAGTGTAATAAGTCTGACATTTCAGCAGAACGTTAAGAGCGTCTAAAACATCAATTCGATTCAAGTGAGAATTCATCGGAGACTTGGACAAGGGAGAAAGCTTCTATTTACTAGATGTGAGAAATCATCACAGAATCTGTGATGCTCAAAAACATCTACTTCATACACTTGTTTAACTGGTATTAAAGTCTATTGGGAGCAAGATGATAAGTCGGACAATTCAGCACAACATTAAGAGCGTCTAAAATATTGATTCGATTCAAGTGAGAATTCATCGGAGACTTGGACAAGGGAGAAAGCTTCTATTTACCAGATGTGAGAAATCATCACAGAATCTGTGATGCTCAAAAACATCTACTTCATACACTTGTTTAACTGGTATTAAAGTCTATTGGGAGCAAGATAATAAGTCGGACAATTCAGCACAACGTTAAGAGCGTCTAAAACATAAATTCGACTCAAATAAGAATTCATCAGAGACTTGGAGAGGCCAAAAACCCTATATTTACTAGATGTGAGAAATCATCACAGAATCTGTGATGCTCAAAAACATCTACTTCATACACTTGTTTAACAGATATAAAAGTCTATTGAGAGCAAGATAATAAGTCTGATATTTCAGCAGAACGTTAAGAGCGTCTAAAACATCAATTCGATTCAAGTGAGAATTCATCAGAGACTTGGAGAAGGGAGAAAGCTTCTCTTTACAAGATGTGAGAAATCATCACAGAATCTGTGATGCTCAAAAACATCTACTTCATACACTTGTTTAACTGATACAAAAGTCTATTGGGAGCAAGATAATAAGTCTGACAATTCAGCACAACGTTAAGAGCGTCTAAAACATGAATTCGACTCAAATGAGAATTCATCAGGGACTTGGAGAGGCGAGAAACCCTTTATTTACTAGATGTGAGAAATCATCACAGAATCTGTGATTCTCAAAAACATCTACTTCATACACTTGTTTAACTGATATAAAAGTCTATTGGGAGCAGTGTAATAAGTCTGACATTTCAGCAGAACGTTAAGAGCGTCTAAAACATCGACTCGATTCATGTGAGAAATCATCGGAGACTTGGAGAAGCGAGAAAGCTTCTATTTACTAGATGTGAGAAATCATCACAGAATCTGTGATGCTCAAAAACATCTACTTCATACACTTGTTTAACAGATATAACAGTCTATTGAGAGCAAGATAATAAATCTGACAATTCAGCACAACGTCAAGAGCGTCTAAAACATCAATTCGACTGACCTGAGAATTCGTCGGAGACTTGGAGAGACGAGAAAACTTCTATTTGCTAGATGTGAGAAATCATTAAAGAATTTGTGATGCTCAGAAACATCTACTTCATACACTTGTTTCACTGATATAAATGGCTATTGAGAGCAAGATAAAAAGTCTGACAATTCAGCACAACATTAAGAGCGTCTAAAATATTGATTCGATTCAAGTGAGAATTCATCGGAGACTTGGACAAGGGAGAAAGCTTCTATTTACTAGATGTGAGAAAACATCACAGAATCTGTGATGCTCAAAAACATCTACTTCATACACTTGTTTATCTGGTATTAAAGTCTATTGGGAGCAAGATAATAAGTCGGACAATTCAGCACAACATTAAGAGTGACTAAAACATAAATTCGACTTAAATAAGAATTCATGAGAGACTTGGAGAGGCGAGAAACCCTATATTTACTAGATGTGAGAAATCATCACAGAATCTGTGATGCTCAAAAACATCTACTTCATACACTTGTTTAACAGATATAAAAGTCTATTAAGAGCAAGATAATAAGTCGGACAATTCAGCACAACATTAAGAGCGTCTAAAACATAAATTCGACTGAAATAAGAATTCATCAGAGACTTGGACAGGCGAGAAACCCTATATTTACTAGATGTGAGAAATCATCACAGAATCTGTGATGCTCAAAAACATCTACTTCATACAATTGTTTAACAGATATAAAAGTCTATTGAGAGCAAGATAATAAGTCTGACAATTAAGCACAACGTTAAGAGCGTCTAAAACATAAATTCGACTCAAATGAGAATTCATCAGGGACTTGGAGAGGCGAGAAACCCTTTATTTACTAGATGTGAGAAATCATCACAGAATCTGTGATGCTCAAAAACATCTACTTCATACACTTGTTTAACTGATATAAAAGTCTATTGGGAGCAGTGTAATAAGTCTGACATTTCAGCAGAACGTTAAGATCGTCTAAAACATCGACTCGATTCACGTGAGAAATCAACGGAGACTTGGAGAAGCGAGAAAGCTTCTATTTACTAGATGTGAGAAATCATCACAGAATCTGTGATGCTCAAAAACATCTACTTCATACACTTGTTTAACAGATATAACAGTCTATTGAGAGCAAGATAATAAATCTGACAATTCAGCACAACGTCAAGAGCGTCTAAAACATCAATTCGACTCACCTGAGAATTCGTCGGAGACTTGGAAAGACGAGAAAACTTCTATTTGCTAGATGTGAGAAATCATTAAAGAATTTGCGATGCTCAGAAACATCTACTTCATACACTTGTTTAACTGATATAAATGTCTATTGAGAGCAAGATAAAAAGTCTGACAATTCAGCACAACATTAAGAGCGTCTAAAATATTGATTCGACTCAAATGAGAATTCATCAGAGACTTGGAGAGGCGAGAAACCCTATATTTACTAGATGTGAGAAATCATCACAGAATCTGTGATGCTCAAAAACATCTACTTCATACACTTGATTAACTGGTATTAAAGTCTATTGGGAGCCAGATAATAAGTCGGACAATTCAGCACAACGTTAAGAGCGTCTAAAATATAAATTCGACTCAAATAAGAATTCATCAGAGACTTGGAGAGGCGAGAAACCCTATATTTACTAGATGTGAGAAATCATCACAGAATCTGTGATGCTCAAAAACATCTACTTCATACACTTGTTTAACAGATATAACAGTCTATTGAGAGCAAGATAATAAATCTGACAATTCAGCACAACGTCAAGAGCGTCTAAAACATCAATTCGACTCACCTGAGAATTCGTCGGAGACTTGGAAAGACGAGAAAACTTCTATTTACTAGATGTGAGAAATCATCACAGAATCTGTGATGCTCAAAAACATCTACTTCATACACTTGTTTAACAGATATAACAGTCTATTGAGAGCAAGATAATAAATCTGACAATTCAGCACAACGTCAAGAGCGTCTAAAACATCAATTCGACTCACCTGAGAATTCGTCGGAGACTTGGAAAGACGAGAAAACTTCTATTTGCTAGATGTGAGAAATCATTAAAGAATTTGCGATGCTCAGAAACATCTACTTCATACACTTGTTTAACTGATATAAATGTCTATTGAGAGCAAGATAAAAAGTCTGACAATTCAGCACAACATTAAGAGCGTCTAAAATATTGATTCGACTCAAATGAGAATTCATCAGAGACTTGGAGAGGCGAGAAACCCTATATTTACTAGATGTGAGAAATCATCACAGAATCTGTGATGCTCAAAAACATCTACTTCATACACTTGATTAACTGGTATTAAAGTCTATTGGGAGCCAGATAATAAGTCGGACAATTCAGCACAACGTTAAGAGCGTCTAAAATATAAATTCGACTCAAATAAGAATTCATCAGAGACTTGGAGAGGCGAGAAACCCTATATTTACTAGATGTGAGAAATCATCACAGAATCTGTGATGCTCAAAAACATCTACTTCATACACTTGTTTAACAGATATAACAGTCTATTGAGAGCAAGATAATAAATCTGACAATTCAGCACAACGTCAAGAGCGTCTAAAACATCAATTCGACTCACCTGAGAATTCGTCGGAGACTTGGAAAGACGAGAAAACTTCTATTTACTAGATGTGAGAAATCATCACAGAATCTGTGATGCTCAAAAACATCTACTTCATACACTTGTTTAACAGATATAACAGTCTATTGAGAGCAAGATAATAAATCTGACAATTCAGCACAACGTCAAGAGCGTCTAAAACATCAATTCGACTCACCTGAGAATTCGTCGGAGACTTGGAAAGACGAGAAAACTTCTATTTGCTAGATGTGAGAAATCATTAAAGAATTTGCGATGCTCAGAAACATCTACTTCATACACTTGTTTAACTGATATAAATGTCTATTGAGAGCAAGATAAAAAGTCTGACAATTCAGCACAACATTAAGAGCGTCTAAAATATTGATTCGACTCAAATGAGAATTCATCAGAGACTTGGAGAGGCGAGAAACCCTATATTTACTAGATGTGAGAAATCATCACAGAATCTGTGATGCTCAAAAACATCTACTTCATACACTTGATTAACTGGTATTAAAGTCTATTGGGAGCCAGATAATAAGTCGGACAATTCAGCACAACGTTAAGAGCGTCTAAAATATAAATTCGACACAAATAAGAATTCATCAGAGACTTGGAGAGGCGAGAAACCCTATATTTACTAGATGTGAGAAATCATCACAGAATCTGTGATGCTCAAAAACATCTACTTCATACACTTGTTTAACTGATACAAAAGTCTATTGGGAGCAAGATAATTAGTCTGACAATTCAGCACAACGTTAAGAGCGTCTAAAACTTAAATTCGACTCAAATGAGAATTCATCAGGGACTTGGAGAGGCGAGAAACCCTTTATTTACTAGATGTGAGAAATCATCACAGAATCTGTGATGCTCAAAAACATCTACTTCATACACTTGTTTAACTGATATAAAAGTCTATTTGGAGCAGTGTAATAAGTCTGACATTTCAGCAGAACGTTAAGAGCGTCTAAAACATCAATTCGACTCAAATGAGAATTCGTCAGAGACATAGAGAGGCGAGAAACTCTTTATTTACTAGATGTGAGAAATCATCACAGAATCTGTGATGCTCAAAAACATCTACTTCGTACATTTTTTTAACTGATATAAAAGTCTATTAAGAGCAAGATATTAAGTCTGACACTTCAGCAGAACGTTAAGAGCGTCTAAAACATCAATTCGATTCAAGTGAGAATTCATCGGAGACTTGGAGAAGCGAGAATGCTTCTATTTACTAGATGTGAGAAATCATCACAGAATCTGTGATACTCAAAAACATCTACTTCATACACTTGTTTAACTGATACAAAGTCTATTGGGAGCAAGATAATAAGTCTGACAATTCAGCAGAACGTTAAGAGCGTCTAAAACATCCATTCGACTCAAATGAGAATTCATCAGAGACTTGGACAGGCGAGAAGCCCTATATTTACTAGATGTGAGAAATCATCACAGAATCTGTCATGCTCAAAAACATCTACTTCATACACTTGTTTAACAGATATAAAAGTCTATTGAGAGCAAGATAATAAGTCTGACAATTCGGCACAACTTCAATAGCGTCTAAAACATCAATTCGACTCACCTGAGAATTCATCGGAGACATGGAGAGACGAGAAAGCTTCTATTTACTAGATGTGAGAAATCATCAAAGAATTTGTGATGCTCAAAAACATCTACTTCATACACTTGATTAACTGGTATTAAAGTCTATTGGGAGCCAGATAATAAGTCGGACAATTCAACACAACGTTAAGAGCGTCTAAAACATAAATTCGACTCAAATAAGAATTCATCAGAGACTTGGAGAGGCGAGAAACCCTATATTTACTAGATGTGAGAAATCATCACAGAATCTGTGATGCTCAAAAACATCTACTTCATACACTTGTTTAACTGATACAAAAGTCTATTGGGAGCAAGATAATAAGTCTGACAATTCAGCACAACGTTAAGAGCGTCTAAAACATAAATTCGACTCAAATGAGAATTCATCAGGGACTTGGAGAGGCGAGAATCCCTTTATTTACTAGATGTGAGAAATCATCACAGAATCTGTGATGCTCAAAAACATCTACTAAATACACTTGTTTAACTGATATAAAAGTCTATTGGGAGCAGTGTAATAAGTCTGACATTTCAGCAGAACGTTAAGAGCGTCTAAAACATCAATTCGATTCAAGTGAGAATTCATCGGAGACTCGGAGAAGCGAGAATGCTTCTATTTACTAGATGTGAGAAATCATCACAGAATCTGTGATGCTCAGAAACATCTACTTCGTACACTTGTTTAACTGGTATAAAAGTCTATTGGGAGCAAGATAATAAGTCGGACGATTCAGCACAACATTAAGAGCGTCTAAAACATAAATTCGACTTAAAGAAGAATTCATCAGAGACTTGAACAGGCGAGAAACTCTTTATTTACTAGATGTGGGAAATCATCACAGAATCTGTGATGCTCAAAAACATCTACCTCGTACATTTTTTTAACTGATATGAAAGTCTATTGGGAGCAGTGTAATAAGTCTTACATTTCAGTAGAACGTTAAGAGCGTCTAAAACATCAATTCGATTCAAGTGAGAATTCATCGGAGACTTGGAGAAGGGAGAAAGCTTCTATTTACTATATGTTAGAAATCATCACAGAATCTGTGATGCTCAGAAACATCTACTTCGTACACTTGTTTAACTGGTATAAAAGTCTATTGGGAGCAAGATAATAAGTCGGACAATTCAGCACAACATTAAGAGTGACTAAAACATAAATTCGACTTAAATAAGAATTCATCAGAGACTTGAACAGGCGAGAAACCCTATATCTACTAGATGTGAGAAATCATCACAGAATCTGTGATGCTCAAAAACATCTACTTCATACACTTGTTTAACAGATATAAAAGTCTATTGAGAGCAAGAAATAAGTCGGACAATTCAGCACAACATTAAGAGTGACTAAAACATAAATTCGACTTAAATAAGAATTCATCAGAGACTTGGAGAGGCGAGAAACCCTATATTTACTAGATGTGAGAAATCATCACAGAATCTGTGATGCTCAAAAACATCTACTTCATACACTTGTTTAACAGATATGAAAGTCTATTGGGAGCAGTGTAATAAGTCTTACATTTCAGAAGAACGTTAAGAGCGTCTAAAACATCAATTCGATTCAAGTGAGAATTCATCGGAGACTTGGAGAAGGGAGAAAGCTTCTATTTACTAGATGTGAGAAATCATCACAGAATCTATGATGCTCAGAAACATCTACTTCGTACACTTGTTTAACTTGTATAAAAGTCTATTGGGAGCAAGATAATAAGTCGGACAATTCAGCACGACATTAAGAGTGACTAAAACATAAATTCGACTTAAATAAGAATTCATCAGAGACTTGGAGAGGCGAGAAACCCGATATTTACTGGATGTGAGAAATCATCACAGAATCTGTGATGCTCAAAAGCATCTACTTCATACACTTGTTTAACAGATATAAAAGTCTATTGAGAGCAAGATAATAAGTCTGACAATTCAGCACAAGATTAAGAGCGTCTAAAATATTGATTCTATTCAAGTGAGAATTCATCGGAGACTTGGACAAGGGAGAAAGCTTCTATTTACCAGATGTGAGAAATCATCACAGAATCTGTGATGCTCAAAAACATCTACTTCATACACTTGTTTAACTGGTATTAAAGTCTATTGGGAGCAAGATAATAAGTCGGCCAATTCAGCACAACATTAAGAGTGACTAAAACATAAATTCGACTTAAATAAGAATTCATCAGAGACTTGGAGAGGCGAGAAACCCGATATTTACTAGATGTGAGAAATCATCACAGGAGAATTCATCGGAGACTTGGAGAAGCGAGAAAGCTTCTATTTACTAGATGTGAGAAATCATCACAGAATCTGTGATGCTCAAAAACATCTACTTCATACACTTGTTTAACAGATATAACAGTCTATTGAGAGCAAGATAATAAGTCTGACAATTCAGCACAACATTAAGAGCGTCTAAAATATTGATTCGATTCAAGTGAGAATTCATCGGAGACTTGGACAAGGGAGAAAGCTTCTATTTACTAGATGTTACACTTGTTTCTCTAGTATTAAAGTCTACTGGGAGCAAGATAATAAGTCGGACAATTCAGCACAACATTAAGAGTGACTAAAACATAAATTCGACTTAAATAAGAATTCATCAGAGACTTGGAGAGGCGAGAAACCCGATATTTACTAGATGTGAGAAACCATCACAGAATCTGTGATGCTCAAAAACATCTACTTCATACACTTGTTTAACAGATATAAAAGTCTATTGAGAGCAAGATAATAAGTCTGACATTTCAGCAGAACGTTAAGAGCGTCTAAAACATTTATTCGATTCAAGTGAGAATTCATCAGAGACTAGGAGAAGCGAGGAAGCTTCTCTTTACATGATGTGAGAAATCATCACAGAATCTGTAATGCTCAAAAACATCTACTTCATACACTTGTTTAACAGATATAACAGTCTATTGAGAGCAAGATAATAAATCTGACAATTCAGCATAACGTCAAGAGCGTCTAAAACATCAATTCGACTCACCTGAGAATTCATCGGAGACTTGGAGAGACGAGAAAGCTTCTATTTACTAGATGCGAGAAATCATCACAGAATCTGTGATGCTCAAAAACATCTACTTCATACACTTGTTTAACAGATATAAAAGTCTATTGAGAGCAAGATAATAAGTCTGACAATTCAGCACAAGATTAAGAGCGTCTAAAATATTGATTCTATTCAAGTGAGAATTCATCGGAGACTTGGACAAGGGAGAAAGCTTCTATTTACCAGATGTGAGAAATCATCACAGAATCTGTGATGCTCAAAAACATCTATTTCATACACTTGTTTAACTGATATAAAAGTCTATTGGGAGCAGTGTAATAAGTCTGACATTTCAGCAGAACGTTAAGAGCGTCTAAAACATCAATTCGATTCAAGTGAGAATTCATCGGAGACTCGGAGAAGCGAGAATGCTTCTATTTACTAGATGTGAGAAATCATCACAGAATCTGTGATGCTCAAAAACATCTACTTCATACACTTGTTTAACTGATACAAAGTCTATTGGGAGCAAGATAATAAGTCTGACAATTCAGCACAACATTAAGAGCGTCTAAAACATAAATTCGACTTAAATAAGAATTCATCAGAGACTTGAACAGGCGAGAAACCCTATATCTACTAGATGTGAGAAATCATCACAGAATCTGTGATGCTCAAAAACATCTACTTCATACACTTGTTTAACTGGTATTAAAGTCTATTGGGAGCAAGATAATAAGTCGGACAATTCAGCACAACATTAAGAGTGACTAAAACATAAATTCGACTTAAATAAGAATTCATCAGAGACTTGGAGAGGCGAGAAACCCGATATTTACTAGATGTGAGAAATCATCACAGAATCTGTGATGCTCAAAAACATCTACTTCATACACTTGTTTAACAGATATAAAAGTCTATTGAGAGCAGTGTAATAAGTCTGACATTTCAGCAGAACGTTAAGAGCGTCTAAAACATCAATTCGATTCACGTGAGAAATCATCGGAGACTTGGAGAAGCGAGAAAGCTTCTATTTACTAGATGTGAGAAATCATCACAGAATCTGTGATGCTCAAAAACATCTACTTCATACACTTGTTTAACAGATATAACAGTCTATTGAGAGCAAGATAATAAGTCTGACAATTCAGCACAACATTAAGAGCGTCTAAAATATTGATTCGATTCAAGTGAGAATTCATCGGAGACTTGGACAAGGGAGAAAGCTTCTATTTACTAGATGTGAGAAATCATCACAGAATCTGTGATGCTCAAAAACATCTACTTCATACACTTGTTTCTCTGGTATTAAAGTCTATTGGGGGCAAGATAATAAGTCGGACAATTCAGCACAACATTAAGAGTGACTAAAACATAAATTCGACTTAAATAAGAATTCATCAGAGACTTGGAGAGGCGAGAAACCCGATATTTACTAGATGTGAGAAATCATCACAGAATCTGTGATGCTCAAAAACATCTACTTCATACACTTGTTTAACAGATATAAAAGTCTATTGAGAGCAAGATAATAAGTCTGACATTTCAGCAGAACGTTAAGAGCGTCTAAAACATCAATTCGATTCAAGTGAGAATTCATCAGAGACTAGGAGAAGCGAGGAAGCTTCTCTTTACATGATGTGAGAAATCATCACAGAATCTGTAATGCTCAAAAACATCTACTTCATACACTTGCTTAACAGATATAACAGTCTATTGAGAGCAAGATAATAAATCCGACCAGTTAGCATAACGTCAAGAGCGTCTAAAACATAAATTCGACTCACCTGAGAATTCATCGGAGACTTGGAGAGACGAGAAAGCTTCTATTTACTAGATGCGAGAAATCATCACAGAATCTGTGATGCTCAAAAACATCTACTTCATACACTTGTTTAACTGATATAAAAGACTATTGGGAGCAGTGTAATAAGTCTTACATTTCAGCAGAACGTTAAGAGCGTCTAAAACATCGATTCGATTCAAGTGAGAATTCATCGGAGACTTGTTAAAGGGAGAAAGCTTCTATTTACTAGATGTGAGAAATCATCACAGAATCTGTGATGCTCAGAAACATCTACTTCGTACACTTGTTTAACTGGTATAAAAGTCTATTGGGAGCAAGATAATAAGTCGGACAATTCAGCACAACGTTAAGAGCGTCTAAAACATAAATTCGACTTAAATAAGAATTCATCAGAGACTTGAACAGGCGAGAAACTCTTTATTTACTAGATGTGGGAAATCATCACAGAATCTGTGATGCTCAAAAACATCTACTTCGTACATTTTTTTAACTGATATGAAAGTCTATTGGGAGCAGTGTAATAAGTCTTACATTTCAGTAGAACGTTAAGAGCGTCTAAAACATCAATTCGATTCAAGTGAGAATTCATCGGAGACTTGGAGAAGGGAGAAAGCTTCTATTTACTAGATGTTAGAAATCATCACAGAATCTGTGATGCTCAAAAACATCTACTTCATACACTTGTTTAACTGATATAAAAGTCTATTGGGAGCAAGATAATAAGTCTGACAATTCAGCACAACGTTAAGAGCGTCTAAAACATAAATTCAACTCAAATGAGAATTCATCAGGGTCTTGGAGAGGAGAGAAACCCTTTATTTACTAGATGTGAGAAATCATCACAGAATCTGTGATGCTCAAAAACATCTACTTCATACACTTGTTTAACAGATATAAAAGTCTATTGAGAGCAAGATAATAAGTCTGACAATTCAGCACAACGTTAAGAGCGTCTAAAACATAAATTCGACTTAAATAAGAATTCATCAGAGACTTGAACAGGCGAGAAACCGTATATCTACTAGATGTGAGGAATCATCACAGAATCTGTGATGCTCAAAAACATCTACTTCATACACTTGTTTAACAGATATAAAAGTCTATTGAGAGCAAGATAATAAGTCGGACAATTCAGCACAACATTAAGAGTGACTAAAACATAAATTCGACTTAAATAAGAATTCATCAGAGACTTGGAGAGGCGAGAAACCCTATATTTACTAGATGTGAAAAATCATCACAGAATCTGTGATGCTCAAAAACATCTACTTCATACACTTGTTTAACAGATATAAAAGTCTATTTAGAGCAAGATAATAAGTCTGACATTTCAGCAGAACGTTAAGAGCGTCTAAAACATCAATTCGATTGAAGTGAGAATTCATCAGAGACTTGGAGAAGCGAGAAAGCTTCTCTTTACAAGATGTGAGAAATCATCACAGAATCTGTGATGCTCAAAAACATCTACATCATACACTTGTTTAACTGATACAAAGTCTATTGGGAGCAAGATAATAAGTCTGACAATTCAGGAGAATGTTAAGAGCGTCTATAACATCAATTCGATTCAAGTGAGAATTCATCGGAGACTTGGAGAAGGGAGAAAGCTTCTATTTACTAGATGTGAGAAATCATCACAGAATCTGTGATGCTCAGAAACATCTACTTCGTACACTTGTTTAACTGGTATTAAAGTCTATTGGGAGCAAGATAATAAGTCGGACAATTCAGCACAACATTAAGAGTGACTAAAACATAAATTCGACTTAAATAAGAATTCATCAGAGACTTGGAGAGGCGAGAAACCTGATATTTACTAGATGTGAGAAATCATCACAGAATCTGTGATGCTCAAAAACATCTACTTCATACACTTGTTTAACAGATATAAAAGTCCATTTAGAGCAAGATAATAAGTCGGACAATTCAGCACAACATTAAGAGTGACTAAAACATAAATTCGACTTAAATAAGAATTCATCAGAGACTTGGAGAGGCGAGAATCCCGATATTTACTGGATGTGAGAAATCATCACAGAATCTGTGATGCTCAAAAACATCTACTTCATACACTTGTTTAACAGATATAAAACTCTATTGAGAGCAAGATAATAAGTCTGACAATTCAGCACAAGATTAAGAGCGTCTAAAATATTGATTCGATTCAAGTGAGAATTCATCGGAGACTTGGACAAAGGAGAAAGCTTCTATTTACATGATGTGAGAAATCATCACAGAATCTGTGATGCTCAAAAACATCTACTTCATACACTTGTTTAACTGGTATTAAAGTCTATTGGGAGCAAGATAATAAGTCGGACAATTCAGCACAACATTAAGAGTGACTAAAACATAAATTCGACTTAAATAAGAATTCATCAGAGACTTGGAGAGGCGAGAAACCTGATATTTACTAGATGTGAGAAATCATCACAGAATCTGTGATGCTCAAAAACATCTACTTCATACACTTGTTTAACAGATATAACAGTCTATTGAGAGCAAGATAATAAGTCTGAAAATTCAGCACAACATTAAGAGCGTCTAAAATATTGATTCGATTCAAGTGAGAATTCATCGGAGACTTGGACAAGGGAGAAAGCTTCTATTTACTACATGTGAGAAATCATCACAGAATCTGTGATGCTCAAAAACATCTACTTCATACACTTGTTTCTCTGGTATTAAAGTCTATTGGGAGCAAGATAATAAGTCGGACAATTCAGCACAACATTAAGAGTGACTAAAACATAAATTCGACTTAAATAAGAATTCATCAGAGACTTGGAGAGGCGAGAAACCCGATATTTACTAGATGTGAGAAATCATCACAGAATCTGTGATGCTCAAAAACATCTACTTCATACACTTGTTTAACAGATATAAAAGTCTATTGAGAGCAAGATAATAAGTCTGACATTTCAGCAGAACGTTAAGAGCGTCTAAAACATTTATTCGATTCAAGTGAGAATTCATCAGAGACTAGGAGAAGCGAGGAAGCTTCTCTTTACATGATGTGAGAAATCATCACAGAATCTGTAATGCTCAAAAACATCTACTTCATACACTTGTTTAACAGATATAACAGTCTATTGAGAGCAAGATAATAAATCTGACAATTCAGCATAACGTCAAGAGCGTCTAAAACATCAATTCGACTCACCTGAGAATTCATCGGAGACTTGGAGAGACGAGAAAGCTTCTATTTACTAGATGCGAGAAATCATCACAGAATCTGTGATGCTCAAAAACATCTACTTCATACACTTGTTTAACAGAAATAAAAGTCTATTGAGAGCAAGATAATAAGTCTGACAATTCAGCACAAGATTAAGAGCGTCTAAAATATTGATTCTATTCAAGTGAGAATTCATCGGAGACTTGGACAAGGGAGAAAGCTTCTATTTACCAGATGTGAGAAATCATCACAGAATCTGTGATGCTCAAAAACATCTATTTCATACACTTGTTTAACTGATATAAAAGTCTATTGGGAGCAGTGTAATAAGTCTGACATTTCAGCAGAACGTTAAGAGCGTCTAAAACATCAATTCGATTCAAGTGAGAATTCATCGGAGACTCGGAGAAGCGAGAATGCTTCTATTTACTAGATGTGAGAAATCATCACAGAATCTGTGATGCTCAAAAACATCTACTTCATACACTTGTTTAACTGATACAAAGTCTATTGGGAGCAAGATAATAAGTCTGACAATTCAGCACAACATTAAGAGCGTCTAAAACATAAATTCGACTTAAATAAGAATTCATCAGAGACTTGAACAGGCGAGAAACCCTATATCTACTAGATGTGAGAAATCATCACAGAATCTGTGATGCTCAAAAACATCTACTTCATACACTTGTTTAACTGGTATTAAAGTCTATTGGGAGCAAGATAATAAGTCGGACAATTCAGCACAACATTAAGAGTGACTAAAACATAAATTCGACTTAAATAAGAATTCATCAGAGACTTGGAGAGGCGAGAAACCCGATATTTACTAGATGTGAGAAATCATCACAGAATCTGTGATGCTCAAAAACATCTACTTCATACACTTGTTTAACAGATATAAAAGTCTATTGAGAGGAGTGTAATAAGTCTGACATTTCAGCAGAACGTTAAGAGCGTCTAAAACATCAATTCGATTCACGTGAGAAATCATCGGAGACTTGGAGAAGCGAGAAAGCTTCTATTTACTAGATGTGAGAAATCATCACAGAATCTGTGATGCTCAAAAACATCTACTTCATACACTTGTTTAACAGATATAACAGTCTATTGAGAGCAAGATAATAAGTCTGACAATTCAGCACAACATTAAGAGCGTCTAAAATATTGATTCGATTCAAGTGAGAATTCATCGGAGACTTGGACAAGGGAGAAAGCTTCTATTTACTAGATGTGAGAAATCATCACAGAATCTGTGATGCTCAAAAACATCTACTTCATACACTTGTTTTTCTGGTATTAAAGTCTATTGGGAGCAAGATAATAAGTCGGACAATTCAGCACAACATTAAGAGTGACTAAAACATAAATTCGACTTAAATAAGAATTCATGAGAGACTTGGAGAGGCGAGAAACCCTATATTTACTAGATGTGAGAAATCATCACAGAATCTGTGATGCTTAAAAACATCTACTTCATACACTTGTTTAACAGATATAAAAGTCTATTGAGAGCAAGATAATAAGTCTGACATTTCAGCAGAACGTTAAGAGCGTCTAAAACATCAATTCGATTCAAGTGAGAATTCATCAGAGACTAGGAGAAGCGAGGAAGCTTCTCTTTACATGATGTGAGAAATCATCACAGAATCTGTAATGCTCAAAAACATCTACTTCATACACTTGCTTAACAGATATAACAGTCTATTGAGAGCAAGATAATAAATCTGACCAGTTAGCATAACGTCAAGAGCGTCTAAAACATAAATTCGACTCACCTGAGAATTCATCGGAGACTTGGAGAGACGAGAAAGCTTCTATTTACTAGATGCGAGAAATCATCACAGAATCTGTGATGCTCAAAAACATCTACTTCATACACTTGTTTAACTGATATAAAAGACTATTGGGAGCAGTGTAATAAGTCTTACATTTCAGCAGAACGTTAAGAGCGTCTAAAACATCGATTCGATTCAAGTGAGAATTCATCGGAGACTTGGTGAAGGGAGAAAGCTTCTATTTACTAGATGTGAGAAATCATTACAGAATCTGTGATGCTCAGAAACATCTACTTCGTACACTTGTTTAACTGGTATAAAAGTCTATTGGGAGCAAGATAATAAGTCGGACAATTCAGCACAACGTTAAGAGCGTCTAAAACATAAATTCGACTTAAATAAGAATTCATCAGAGACTTGAACAGGCGAGAAACTCTTTATTTACTAGATGTGGGAAATCATCACAGAATCTGTGATGCTCAAAAACATCTACTTCGTACATTTTTTTAACTGATATGAAAGTCTATTGGGAGCAGTGTAATAAGTCTTACATTTCAGTAGAACGTTAAGAGCGTCTAAAACATCAATTCGATTCAAGTGAGAATTCATCGGAGACTTGGAGAAGGGAGAAAGCTTCTATTTACTAGATGTTAGAAATCATCACAGAATCTGTGATGCTCAAAAACATCTACTTCATACACTTGTTTAACTGATATAAAAGTGTATTGGGAGCAAGATAATAAGTCTGACAATTCAGCACAACGTTAAGAGCGTCTAAAACATAAATTCAACTCAAATGAGAATTCATCAGGGTCTTGGAGAGGAGAGAAACCCTTTATTTACTAGATGTGAGAAATCATCACAGAATCTGTGATGCTCAAAAACATCTACTTCATACACTTGTTTAACAGATATAAAAGTCTATTGAGAGCAAGATAATAAGTCTGACAATTCAGCACAACGTTAAGAGCGTCTAAAACATAAATTCGACTTAAATAAGAATTCATCAGAGACTTGAACAGGCGAGAAGCCGTATATCTACTAGATGTGAGGAATCATCACAGAATCTGTGATGCTCAAAAACATCTACTTCATACACTTGTTTAACAGATATAAAAGTCTATTGAGAGCAAGATAATAAGTCGGACAATTCAGCACAACATTAAGAGTGACTAAAACATAAATTCGACTTAAATAAGAATTCATCAGAGACTTGGAGAGGCGAGAAACCCTATATTTACTAGATGTGAAAAATCATCACAGAATCTGTGATGCTCAAAAACATCTACTTCATACACTTGTTTAACAGATATAGAAGTCTGTTTAGAGCAAGATAATAAGTCTGACATTTCAGCAGAACGTTAAGAGCGTCTAAAACATCAATTCGATTGAAGTGAGAATTCATCAGAGACTTGGAGAAGCGAGAAAGCTTCTCTTTACAAGATGTGAGAAATCATCACAGAATCTGTGATGCTCAAAAACATCTACATCATACACTTGTTTAACTGATACAAAGTCTATTGGGAGCAAGATAATAAGTCTGACAATTCAGGAGAATGTTAAGAGCGTCTATAACATCAATTCGATTCAAGTGAGAATTCATCGGAGACTTGGAGAAGGGAGAAAGCTTCTATTTACTAGATGTGAGAAATCATCACAGAATCTGTGATGCTCAGAAACATCTACTTCGTACACTTGTTTAACTGGTATTAAAGTCTATTGGGAGCAAGATAATAAGTCGGACAATTCAGCACAACATTAAGAGTGACTAAAACATAAATTCGACTTAAATAAGAATTCATCAGAGACTTGGAGAGGCGAGAAACCTGATATTTACTAGATGTGAGAAATCATCACAGAATCTGTGATGCTCAAAAACATCTACTTCATACACTTGTTTAACAGATATAAAAGTCCATTTAGAGCAAGATAATAAGTCGGACAATTCAGCACAACATTAAGAGTGACTAAAACATAAATTCGACTTAAATAAGAATTCATCAGAGACTTGGAGAGGCGAGAATCCCGATATTTACTGGATGTGAGAAATCATCACAGAATCTGTGATGCTCAAAAACATCTACTTCATACACTTGTTTAACAGATATAAAACTCTATTGAGAGCAAGATAATAAGTCTGACAATTCAGCACAAGATTAAGAGCGTCTAAAATATTGATTCGATTCAAGTGAGAATTCATCGGAGACTTGGACAAGGGAGAAAGCTTCTATTTACATGATGTGAGAAATCATCACAGAATCTGTGATGCTCAAAAACATCTACTTCATACACTTGTTTAACTGGTATTAAAGTCTATTGGGAGCAAGATAATAAGTCGGACAATTCAGCACAACATTAAGAGTGACTAAAACATAAATTCGACTTAAATAAGAATTCATCAGAGACTTGGAGAGGCGAGAAACCTGATATTTACTAGATGTGAGAAATCATCACAGAATCTGTGATGCTCAAAAACATCTACTTCATACACTTGTTTAACAGATATAACAGTCTATTGAGAGCAAGATAATAAGTCTGAAAATTCAGCACAACATTAAGAGCGTCTAAAATATTGATTCGATTCAAGTGAGAATTCATCGGAGACTTGGACAAGGGAGAAAGCTTCTATTTACTACATGTGAGAAATCATCACAGAATCTGTGATGCTCAAAAACATCTACTTCATACACTTGTTTCTCTGGTATTAAAGCCCATTGGGAGCAAGATAATAAGTCGGACAATTCAGCACAACATTAAGAGTGACTAAAACATAAATTCGACTTAAATAAGAATTCATCAGAGACTTGGAGAGGCGAGAAACCCGATATTTACTAGATGTGAGAAATCATCACAGAATCTGTGATGCTCAAAAACATCTACTTCATACACTTGTTTAACAGATATAAAAGTCTATTGAGAGCAAGATAATAAGTCTGACATTTCAGCAGAACGTTAAGAGCGTCTAAAACATCAATTCTATTGAAGTGAGAATTCATCAGAGACTAGGAGAAGCGAGGAAGCTTCTCTTTACATGATGTGAGAAATCATCACAGAATCTGTAATGCTCAAAAACATCTACTTCATACACGTGTTTAACTGATATAAAAGTCTATTGGGAGCAGTGTAATAAGTCTTACATTTCAGCAGAACGTTAAGAGCGTCTAAAACATCGATTCGATTCAAGTGAGAATTCATCAGAGACTAGGAGAAGCGAGGAAGCTTCTCTTTACATGATGTGAGAAATCATCACAGAATCTGTGATGCTCAAAAACATCTACATCATACACTTGTTTAACTGATATAAAAGTCTATTGAGAGCAAGATAATAAATCTGACAATTCAGCATATCGTCAAGAGCGTCTAAAACATCAATTCGACTCACCTGAGAATTCATCGGAGACTTGGAGAGACGAGAAAGCTTCTATTTACTAGATGCGAGAAATCATCACAGAATCTGTGATGCTCAAAAACATCTACTTCATACACTTGTTTAACTGATATAAAAGTCTATTGGGAGCAGTGTAATAAGTCTTACATTTCAGCAGAACGTTAAGAGCGTCTAAAACATCGATTCGATTCAAGTGAGAATTCATCGGAGACTTGGTGAAGGGAGAAAGCTTCTATTTACTAGATGTGAGAAATCATCACAGAATCTGTGATGCTCAAAAACATCTACTTCTTACACTTGTTTAACTGATATAAAAGCCTATTGGGAGCAGTGTAATAAGTCTTACATTTCAGCAGAACGTTAAGAGCGTCTAAAACATCGATTCGATTCAAGTGAGAATTCATCGGAGACTTGGTGAAGGGAGAAAGCTTCTATTTACTAGATGTGAGAAATCATCACTGAATCTGTGATGCTCAAAAATATCTACTTCGTATACTTGTTTAACTGGTATAAAAGTCTATTGGGAGCAAGATAATAAGTCGGACAATTCAGCACAACATTAAGAGCGTCTAAAACATAAATTCGACTTAAATAAGAATTCATCAGAGACTTGGAGAGGCGAGAAACCCTATATTTACTAGATGTGAGAAATCATCACAGAATCTGTGATGCTCAAAAACATCTACTTCATACACTTGTTTCTCTGGTATTAAAGTCTATTGGGAGCAAGATAATAAGTCGGACAATTCAGCACAATATTAAGAGTGACTAAAACATAAATTCGACTGAAATAAGAATTCATCAGAGACTTGGAGAGGCGAGAAACCCGATATTTACTAGATGTGAGAAATCATCACAGAATCTGTGATGCTCAAAAACATCTACTTCATACACTTGATTAACAGATATAAAAGTCTATTGAGAGCAAGATAATAAGTCTGACATTTCAGCAGAACGTTAAGAGCGTCTAAAACATCAATTCGATTCAAGTGAGAATTCATCAGAGACTAGGAGAAGCGAGGAAGCTTCTCTTTACATGATGTGAGAAATCATCACAGAATCTGTAATGCTCAAAAACCTCTACTTCATACACTTGTTTAACAGATATAACAGTCTATTGAGAGCAAGATAATAAATCTGACAATTCAGCATAACGTCAAGAGCGTCTAAAACATCAATTCGACTCACCTGAGAATTCATCGGAGACTTGGAGAGACGAGAAAGCTTCTATTTACAAGATGCGAGAAATCATCACAGAATCTGTGATGCTCAAAAACATCTACTTCATACACTTGTTTAACTGATATAAAAGTCTATTGGGAGCAGTGTAATAAGTCTTACATTTCAGCAGAACGTCAAGAGCGTCTAAAACATCGATTCGATTCAAGTGAGAATTCATCGGAGACTTGGTGAAGGGAGAAAGCTTGTATTTACTAGATGTGAGAAATCCTCACTGAATCTGTGATGCTCAAAAATATCTACTTCGCATACTTGTTTAACTGGTATAAAAGTCTATTGGGAGGAAGATAATAAGTCGGACAATTCAGCACAACATTAAGAGCGTCTAAAACATAATTTCGACTTAAATAAGAATTCATCAGAGACTTGGAGAGGCGAGAAACCCTATATTTACTAGATGTGAGAAATCATCACAGAATCTGTGATGCTCAAAAACATCTACTTCATACACTTGTTTAACAGATATAAAAGTCTATTGAGAGCAAGATAATAAGTCGAACAATTCAGCACAACATTAAGAGCGTCTAAAACATAAATTCGACTTAAATAAGAATTCATCAGAGACTTGAACAGGCGAGAAACCCTATATTTACTAGATGTGAGAAATCATCACAGAATCTGTGATGCTCAAAAACATCTACTTCATACACTTGTTTAACAGATATAAAAGTCTATTGAGAGCAAGATAATAAGTCGAACAATTCAGCACAACATTAAGAGCGTCTAAAACATAAATTCGACTTAAATAAGAATTCATCAGAGACTTGAACAGGCGAGAAACCCTATATTTACTAGATGTGAGAAATCATCACAGAATCTGTGATGCTCAAAAACATCTACTTCATACACTTGTTTAACTGGTATAAAAGTCTATTGAGAGCAAGATAATAAGTCGGACAATTCAGCACAACATTAAGAGCGTCTAAAACATAAATTCGACTTAAATAAGAATTCATCAGAGACTTGAACAGGCGAGAAACCCTATATTTACTAGATGTGAGAAATCATCACAGAATCTGTGATGCTCAAAAACATCTACTTCATACACTTGTTTAACTGGTATAAAAGTCTATTGGGAGGAAGATAATAAGTCGGACAATTCAGCACAACATTAAGAGCGTCTAAAACATAAATTCGACTTAAATAAGAATTCATCAGAGACTTGAACAGGCGAGAAACCCTATATTTACTAGATGTGAGAAATCATCACAGAATCTGTGATGCTCAAAAACATCTACTTCATACACTTGTTTAACAGATATAAAAGTCTATTGAGAGCAAGATAATAAGTCGAACAATTCAGCACAACATTAAGAGCGTCTAAAACATAAATTCGACTTAAATAAGAATTCATCAGAGACTTGAACAGGCGAGAAACCCTATATTTACTAGATGTGAGAAATCATCACAGAATCTGTGATGCTCAAAAACATCTACTTCATACACTTGTTTAACAGATATAAAAGTCTATTGAGAGCAAGATAATAAGTCGGACAATTCAGCACAACATTAAGAGCGTCTAAAACATAAATTCGACTTAAATAAGAATTCATCAGAGACTTGAACAGGCGAGAAACCCTATATTTACTAGATGTGAGAAATCATCACAGAATCTGTGATGCTCAAAAACATCTACTTCATACACTTGTTTAACAGATATAACAGTCTATTAAGAGCAAGATAATAAGTCGGACAATTCAGCACAACATTAAGAGCGTCTAAAACATAAATTCGACTTAAATAAGAATTCATCAGAGACTTGAACAGGCGAGAAACCCTATATTTACTAGATGTGAGAAATCATCACAGAATCTGTGATGCTCAAAAACATCTACTTCATACACTTATTTAACAGATATAAAAGTCTATTGGGAGCAAGATAATAAGTCTGACAATTCAGCACAACATTAAGAGCGTCTAAAACATAAATTCGACTTAAATAAGAATTCATCAGAGACTTGGAGAGGCGAGAAACCCTATATTTACTAGATGTGAGAAATCATCACAGAATCTGTGATGCTCAAAAACATCTACTTCATACACTTGTTTAACAGATATAAAAGTCTATTGAGAGCAAGATAATAAGTCGGACAATTCAGCACAACATTAAGAGCGTCTAAAACATAAATTCGACTTAAATAAGAATTCATCAGAGACTTGAACAGGCGAGAAACCCTATATTTACTAGATGTGAGAAATCATCACAGAATCTGTGATGCTCAAAAACATCTACTTCATACACTTGTTTAACAGATATAAAAGTCTATTGGGAGCAAGATAATAAGTCTGACAATTCAGCACAACATTAAGAGCGTCTAAAACATCAATTCAACTCAAATGAGAATTCACCAGAGACATGGAGAAGCGAGAAACCCTTTATTTACTAGATGTGAGAAATCATCACAGAATCTGTGATGCTCAAAAACATCTACTTCGTACACCTTTTCAACTGATATGAAGGTCTATTGGGAGCAGTGTAATAAGTCTGACATTTCAGCAGAACGTTAAGAGCGTCTAAAACATCAATTCGATTGAAGTGAGCATTCATCGGAGACTTGGAGAAGCGAGAAAGCTTCTATTTACTAGATGTGAGAAATCATCACAGAATCTGTGATATGAAAGTCTATTGGGAGAAAGATAATAATTCTGACAATTCAGCAGAACGTTAAGAGCGTCTAAAACATCAATTCGATTCAAGTGAGAAATCATTAGAGCCTTGGAGAGGCGAGAAACCCTTTATTTACTAGATGTGAGAAATCATCACAGAATCTGTGATGCTCAAAAACATCTACTTCATTCACTTGTTTAACAGATATAAAAGTCTATTGAGAGCAAGATAATAAGTCTGACAATTCAGCACAACGTCAAGAGCGTCTAAAACATCAAATCGATTCAAGTGAGAATTCATCGGAGACTTGGAGAGACGAGAAAGCTTCTATTTACTAGATGTTAGAAATCATCACAGAATCTGTGATGCTCAAAAACATCTACTTCATACACCTGTTTAACTGATATAAAAGTCTATTGGGAGCAAGATAATAAGTCTGACAATTCAGCACAACGTTAAGAGCGTCTAAAACATCAAATCGATTCAAGTGAGAATTCATCGGAGACTTGGAGAGACGAGAAAGCTTCTATTTACTAGATGTTAGAAATCATCACAGAATCTGTGATGCTCAAAAACATCTACTTCATACACTTGTTTAACTGATATAAAAGTCTATTGAGAGCAAAATAATAAGTCTGACAATTCAGCACAAGATTAAGAGCTTCTAAAATATTGATTCGATTCAATTGAGAATTCATCGGAGACTTGGACAAGGGAGAAAGCTTCTATTTACTAGATGTGAGAAATCATCACTGAATCTGTGATGCTCAAAAATATCTACTTCGTATACTTGTTTAACTGGTATAAAAGTCTATTGGGAGCAAGATAATAAGTCGGACAATTCATCACAACATTAAGAGCGTCTAAAAGATAAATTCGACGTAAATAAGAATTCATCAGAGACTTGGAGAGGCGAGAAACCCTATATTTACTAGATGTGAGAAATCATCACAGAATCTGTGATGCTCAAAAACATCTACTTCATACACTTGTTTAACAGATATAAAAGTCTATTGAGAGCAAGATAATAAGTCTGACATTTCAGCAGAACGTTAAGAGCGTCTAAAACATCAATTCGATTGAAGTGAGAATTCATCAGAGACTAGGAGAAGCGAGGAAGCTTCTCTTTACATGATGTGAGAAATCATCACAGAATCTGTAATGCTCAAAAACATCTACTTCATACACTTGTTTAACTGATATAAAAGTCTATTGGGAGCAGTGTAATAAGTCTTACATTTCAGCAGAACGTTAAGAGCGTCTAAAACATAAATTCGACTTAAATAAGAATTCATCAGAGACTTGGAGAGGCGAGAAACCCTATATTTACTAGATGTGAGAAATCATCACAGAATCTGTGATGCTCAAAAACATCTACTTCATACACTTGTTTAACAGATATAAAAGTCTATTGAGAGCAAGATAATAAGTCGGACAATTCAGCACAACATTAAGAGCGTCTAAAACATAAATTCGACTTAAATAAGAATTCATCAGAGACTTGAACAGGCGAGAAACCCTATATTTACTAGATGTGAGAAATCATCACAGAATCTGTGATGCTCAAAAACATCTACTTCATACACTTGTTTAACAGATATAAAAGTCTATTGGGAGCAAGATAATAAGTCTGACAATTCAGCACAACATTAAGAGCGTCTAAAACATCAATTCAACTCAAATGAGAATTCACCAGAGACATGGAGAAGCGAGAAACCCTTTATTTACTAGATGTGAGAAATCATCACAGAATCTGTGATGCTCAAAAACATCTACTTCGTACACCTTTTCAACTGATATGAAGGTCTATTGGGAGCAGTGTAATAAGTCTGACATTTCAGCAGAACGTTAAGAGCGTCTAAAACATCAATTCGATTGAAGTGAGCATTCATCGGAGACTTGGAGAAGCGAGAAAGCTTCTATTTACTAGATGTGAGAAATCATCACAGAATCTGTGATATGAAAGTCTATTGGGAGAAAGATAATAATTCTGACAATTCAGCAGAACGTTAAGAGCGTCTAAAACATCAATTCGATTCAAGTGAGAAATCATTAGAGCCTTGGAGAGGCGAGAAACCCTTTATTTACTAGATGTGAGAAATCATCACAGAATCTGTGATGCTCAAAAACATCTACTTCATTCACTTGTTTAACAGATATAAAAGTCTATTGAGAGCAAGATAATAAGTCTGACAATTCAGCACAACGTCAAGAGCGTCTAAAACATCAAATCGATTCAAGTGAGAATTCATCGGAGACTTGGAGAGACGAGAAAGCTTCTATTTACTAGATGTTAGAAATCATCACAGAATCTGTGATGCTCAAAAACATCTACTTCATACACCTGTTTAACTGATATAAAAGTCTATTGGGAGCAAGATAATAAGTCTGACAATTCAGCACAACGTTAAGAGCGTCTAAAACATCAAATCGATTCAAGTGAGAATTCATCGGAGACTTGGAGAGACGAGAAAGCTTCTATTTACTAGATGTTAGAAATCATCACAGAATCTGTGATGCTCAAAAACATCTACTTCATACACTTGTTTAACTGATATAAAAGTCTATTGAGAGCAAAATAATAAGTCTGACAATTCAGCACAAGATTAAGAGCTTCTAAAATATTGATTCGATTCAATTGAGAATTCATCGGAGACTTGGACAAGGGAGAAAGCTTCTATTTACTAGATGTGAGAAATCATCACTGAATCTGTGATGCTCAAAAATATCTACTTCGTATACTTGTTTAACTGGTATAAAAGTCTATTGGGAGCAAGATAATAAGTCGGACAATTCATCACAACATTAAGAGCGTCTAAAAGATAAATTCGACGTAAATAAGAATTCATCAGAGACTTGGAGAGGCGAGAAACCCTATATTTACTAGATGTGAGAAATCATCACAGAATCTGTGATGCTCAAAAACATCTACTTCATACACTTGTTTAACAGATATAAAAGTCTATTGAGAGCAAGATAATAAGTCTGACATTTCAGCAGAACGTTAAGAGCGTCTAAAACATCAATTCGATTGAAGTGAGAATTCATCAGAGACTAGGAGAAGCGAGGAAGCTTCTCTTTACATGATGTGAGAAATCATCACAGAATCTGTAATGCTCAAAAACATCTACTTCATACACTTGTTTAACTGATATAAAAGTCTATTGGGAGCAGTGTAATAAGTCTTACATTTCAGCAGAACGTTAAGAGCGTCTAAAACATAAATTCGACTTAAATAAGAATTCATCAGAGACTTGGAGAGGCGAGAAACCCTATATTTACTAGATGTGAGAAATCATCACAGAATCTGTGATGCTCAAAAACATCTACTTCATACACTTGTTTAACAGATATAAAAGTCTATTGAGAGCAAGATAATAAGTCTGACATTTCAGCACAACATTAAGAGCGTCTAAAACATAAATTCGACTTAAATAAGAATTCATCAGAGACTTGAACAGGGGAGAAACCCTATATTTACTAGATGTGAGAAATCATCACAGAATCTGTGATGCTCAAAAACATCTACTTCATACACTTGTTTAACAGATATAAAAGTCTATTGAGAGCAAGATAATAAGTCGGACAATTCAGCACAACATTAAGAGCGTCTAAAAAATAAATTCGACTTAAATAAGAATTCATCAGAGACTTGAACAGGCGAGAAACCCTATATTTACTAGATGTGAGAAATCATCACAGAATCTGTGATGCTCAAAAACATCTACTTCATACACTTGTTTAACAGATATAAAAGTCTATTGAGAGCAAGATAATAAGTCTGACAATTCAGCACAACATTAAGAGCGTCTAAAACATAAATTCGACTTAAATAAGAATTCATCAGAGACTTGAACAGGGGAGAAACCCTATATTTACTAGATGTGAGAAATCATCACAGAATCTGTGATGCTCAAAAACATCTACTTCATACACTTGTTTAACAGATATAAAAGTCTATTGAGAGCAAGATAATAAGTCTGACAATTCAGCACAACATTAAGAGCGTCTAAAACATAAATTCGACTTAAATAAGAATTCATCAGAGACTTGGAGAGGCGAGAAACCCTATATTTACTAGATGTGAGAAATCATCACAGAATCTGTGATGCTCAAAAACATCTACTTCATACACTTGTTTAACAGATATAAAAGTCTATTGAGAGCAAGATAATAAGTCTGACATTTCAGCACAACATTAAGAGCGTCTAAAACATAAATTCGACTTAAATAAGAATTCATCAGAGACTTGAACAGGGGAGAAACCCTATATTTACTAGATGTGAGAAATCATCACAGAATCTGTGATGCTCAAAAACATCTACTTCATACACTTGTTTAACAGATATAAAAGTCTATTGAGAGCAAGATAATAAGTCTGACAATTCAGCACAACATTAAGAGCGTCTAAAACATAAATTCGACTTAAATAAGAATTCATCAGAGACTTGGAGAGGCGAGAAACCCTATATTTACTAGATGTGAGAAATCATCACAGAATCTGTGATGCTCAAAAACATCTACTTCATACACTTGTTTAACAGATATAAAAGTCTATTGAGAGCAAGATAATAAGTCGGACAATTCAGCACAACATTAAGAGCGTCTAAAACATAAATTCGACTTAAATAAGAATTCATCAGAGACTTGAACAGGGGAGAAACCCTATATTTACTAGATGTGAGGAATCATCACAGAATCTGTGATGCTCAAAAACATCTACTTCATACACTTGTTTAACAGATATAAAAGTCTATTGAGAGCAAGATAATAAGTCGGACAATTCAGCACAACATTAAGAGCGTCTAAAACATAAATTCGACTTAAATAAGAATTCATCAGAGACTTGAACAGGGGAGAAACCCTATATTTACTAGATGTGAGAAATCATCACAGAATCTGTGATGCTCAAAAACATCTACTTCATACACTTGTTTAACAGATATAAAAGTCTATTGAGAGCAAGATAATAAGTCTGACAATTCAGCACAACATTAAGAGCGTCTAAAACATAAATTCGACTTAAATAAGAATTCATCAGAGACTTGGAGAGGCGAGAAACCCTATATTTACTAGATGTGAGAAATCATCACAGAATCTGTGATGCTCAAAAACATCTACTTCATACACTTGTTTAACAGATATAAAAGTCTATTGAGAGCAAGATAATATGTCTGACAATTCAGCACAACATTAAGAGCGCCTAAAACATAAATTCGACTTAAATAAGAATTCATCAGAGACTTGAACAGGCGAAAAACCCTATATTTACTAGATGTGAGAAATCATCACAGAATCTGTGATGCTCAAAAACATCTACTTCATACACTTGTTTAACAGATATAAAAGTCTATTGAGAGCAAGATAATAAGTCGGACAATTCAGCACAACATTAAGAGCGTCTAAAAAATAAATTCGACTTAAATAAGAATTCATCAGAGACTTGAACAGGCGAGAAACCCTATATTTACTAGATGTGAGAAATCATCACAGAATCTGTGTTGCTCAAAAACATCTACTTCATACACTTGTTTAACAGATATAAAAGTCTATTGGGAGCAAGATAATAAGTCTGACATTTCAGCACAACATTAAGAGCGTCTAAAACATAAATTCGACTTAAATAAGAATTCATCAGAGACTTGAACAGGGGAGAAACCCTATATTTACTAGATGTGAGGAATCATCACAGAATCTGTGATGCTCAAAAACATCTACTTCATACACTTGTTTAACAGATATAAAAGTCTATTGAGAGCAAGATAATAAGTCGGACAATTCAGCACAACATTAAGAGCGTCTAAAACATAAATTCGACTTAAATAAGAATTCATCAGAGACTTGAACAGGGGAGAAACCCTATATTTACTAGATGTGAGAAATCATCACAGAATCTGTGATGCTCAAAAACATCTACTTCATACACTTGTTTAACAGATATAAAAGTCTATTGAGAGCAAGATAATAAGTCTGACAATTCAGCACAACATTAAGAGCGTCTAAAACATAAATTCGACTTAAATAAGAATTCATCAGAGACTTGGAGAGGCGAGAAACCCTATATTTACTAGATGTGAGAAATCATCACAGAATCTGTGATGCTCAAAAACATCTACTTCATACACTAGTTTAACAGATATAAAAGTCTATTGAGAGCAAGATAATAAGTCGGACAATTCAGGACAACATTAAGAGCGTCTAAAACATAAATTCGACTTAAATAAGAATTCATCAGAGACTTGAACAGGGGAGAAACCCTATATTTACTAGATGTGAGGAATCATCACAGAATCTGTGATGCTCAAAAACATCTACTTCATACACTTGTTTAACAGATATAAAAGTCTATTGAGAGCAAGATAATAAGTCTGACAATTCAGCATAACATTAAGAGCGTCTAAAATATTGATTCGATTCAAGTGAGAATTCATCGGAGACTTGGACAAGGGAGAAAGCTTCTATTTACTAGATGTGAGAAATCATCACAGAATCTGTGATGCTCAAAAACATCTACTTCATACACTTGTTTCTCTGGTATTAAAGTCTATTGGGAGCAAGATAATAAGTCGGACAATTCAGCACAACATTAAGAGTGACTAAAACATAAATTCGACTTAAATAAGAATTCATGAGAGACTTGGAGAGGCGAGAAACCCGATATTTACTAGATGTGAGAAATCATCACAGAATCTGTGATGCTCAAAAACATCTACTTCATACACTTGTTTAACAGATATAAAAGTCTATTGAGAGCAAGATAATAAGTCTGACATTTCAGCAGAACGTTAAGAGCGTCTAAAACATCAATTCGATTCAAGTGAGAATTCATCAGAGACTAGGAGAAGCGAGGAAGCTTCTCTTTACATGATGTGAGAAATCATCACAGAATCTGTGATGCTCAAAAACATCTACTTCATACACTTGTTTAACTGATATAAAAGTCTATTGGGAGCAAGATAATAAGTCTGACAATTCAGCACAACGTTAAGAGCGTCTAAAACATCAAATCGATTCAAGTGAGAATTCATCGGAGACTTGGAGAGAGGAGAAAGCTTCTATTTACTAGATGTTAGAAATCATCACAGAATCTGTGATGCTCAAAAACATCTACTTCATACACTTGTTTAACTGATATAAAAGTCTATTGAGAGCAAGATAATAAGTCTGACAATTCAGCACAAGATTAAGAGCTTCTAAAATATTGATTCGATTCAATTGAGAATTCATCGGAGACTTGGACAAGGGAGAAAGCTTCTATTTACTAGATGTGAGAAATCATCACAGAATATGTGATGCTCAAAAACATCTACTTCATACACTTGTTTAACTGGTATTAAAGTCTATTGGGAGCAAGATAATAAGTCGGACAATTTAGCACAACATTAAGAGCGTCTAAAACATAAATTCAACTCAAATGGGAATTCATCAGGGTCTAGGAGAGGCGAGAAACCCTTTATTTACTAGATGTGAGAAATCATCACAGAATCTGTGATGCTCAAAAACATCTACTTCATACACTTGTTTAACAGATATAAAAGTCTATTGAGAGCAAGATAATAAGTCGGACAATTCAGCACAACATTAAGAGCGTCTAAAACATAAATTCGACTTAAATAAGAATTCATCAGAGACTTGAACAGGCGAGAAACCCTATATTTACTAGATGTGAGAAATCATCACAGAATCTGTGATGCTCAAAAACATCTACTTCATACACTTGTTTAACTGGTATTAAAGTCTATTGGGAGCAAGATAATAAGTCGGACAATTCAGCACAACATTAAGAGCGTCTAAAACATAAATTCAACTCAAATGGGAATTCATCAGGGTCTAGGAGAGGCGAGAAACCCTTTATTTACTAGATGTGAGAAATCATCACAGAATCTGTGATGCTCAAAAACATCTACTTCATACACTTGTTTAACAGATATAAAAGTCTATTGAGAGCAAGATAATAAGTCGGACAATTCAGCACAACATTAAGAGCGTCTAAAACATAAATTCGACTTAAATAAGAATTCATCAGAGACTTGAACAGGCGAGAAACCCTATATTTACTAGATGTGAGAAATCATCACAGAATCTGTGATGCTCAAAAACATCTACTTCGTACACCTTTTTAACTGATATGAAGGTCTATTGGGAGCAGTTTAAAAAGTCTGACATTTCAGCAGAACGTTAAGAGCGTCTGAATCATCAATTCGATTCAAGTGAGAATTCATCGGAGACTTGGAGAATCGAGAAAGCTTCTATTTACCAGATGTGAGAAATCATCACAGAATCTGTGGTGCTCAAAAACATCTACTTCGTACACTTGTTTAAATGATATAAAAGTCTATTGGGACCAGTGTAATAAGTCTGACATTTCAGCAGAACGTTAAGAGCGTCTAAAACATCAATTCAACTCAAATGAGAATTCACCAGAGACATGGAGAAGCGAGAAACCCTTTATTTACTAGATGTGAGAAATCATCACAGAATCTGTGATGCTCAAAAACATCTACTTCGTACACCTTTTTAACTGATATGAAGGTCTATTGGGAGCAGTGTAATAAGTCTGACATTTCAGCAGAACGTTAAGAGCGTCTAAAACATCAATTCGATTGAAGTGAGCATTCATCGGAGACTTGGAGAAGCGAGAAAGCTTCTATTTACTAGATGTGAGAAATCATCACAGAATCTGTGATATGAAAGTCTATTGGGAGAAAGATAATAATTCTGACAATTCAGCAGAACGTTAAGAGCGTCTAAAACATCAATTCGATTCAAGTGAGAAATCATTAGAGCCTTGGAGAGGCGAGAAACCCTTTATTTACTAGATGTGAGAAATCATCACAGAATCTGTGATGCTCAAAACATCTACTTCGTACACTTGTTTAACTGATATGAAAGTCTATTGGGAGTAAGATAATAATTCTGACAATTCAGCAAAACGTTAAGAGCGTCTAAAACATTAATTCGACTCAAATGAGAATTCATCAGAGACTTGGAGAGGCGAGAAACCCTTTATTTACTAGATGTGAGAAATCATCACAGAATCTGTGATGCTCAAAAACATCTACTTCGTACACTTGTTTACTTGATATAAAAGTCTATTGGGAGCAATGTAATAAGTCTGACATTTCAGCAGAACTTTAAGAGCGTCTAAAACATAAATTCGACTCAAATGAGAATTCATCAGAAACTTGGATAATCGAGAAACCCTTTATTTACTAGATGTGAGAAATCATCACAGAATCTTTGATGCTCAAAAACATCTACTTCGTACACTTGTTTAACTGATATGAAAGTCTATTGGGAGCAAGATAATAATTCTGACAATTCAGCAGAACGTTAAGAGCGTCTAAAACATCAATTCAACTCAAGTGAGAATTCATCGAAGACTTGGAGAAGCGAGAAAGCTTCTATTTACTAGATGTGAGAAATCATCACAGAATCTGTGATGCTCAAAAACATCTACTTCATACACTTGTTTAACAGATATAAAAGTCTATTGAGAGCAAGATAATAAGTCTGACATTTCAGCAGAACGTTACGAGCTTCTAAAACATCAATTCGATTCAAGTTAGCATTCATCGGAGACTTGGAGAAGCGAGAAAGCTTCTATTTACTAGATGCGAGAAATCATCACAGAATCTGTGATGCTAAAAAACATCTACTTCATACACTTGTTTAACTGATATAAAAGTCTATTGGGAGCAGGATAATAAGTCCGACAATTCAGCAGAACGTTAAGAGTGTCTCAAACATCAATTCGACTCAAGGGAGAATTAATCAGAGACTTTTAGAAGCGAGAAGAGTTTTATTTATTTGATGTGGGAATTCATCACAGAATCTGGGATGTTCAGAAACATCTACTTCATACACTTGTTTAACTGATATAAAAGTCTATTGAGAGGAAGAAAATAACTCTGACATTTCAGCAGAATGTTAAGAGCGACTAAATCATCAATTCTATTGAAGTGAGAATTCACCGGAGACTTGGAGCAGCGAGAAAGCTTCTATTTACTAGATGTGAGAAATCATCACAGGATCTGTGATGCTCAAAATCATCTACTTCATACACTTTTTTAACTGATATAAAAGTCTATTGGGAGTAAGATAATAAGTCTGACAATTCAGCATTACGTTAAAAGTGTCTAAAACATCAATTCGATTCAAGTGAGAATTTTATCAGAGATTTGGAGAAGCGAGAAACGGTCTATTTACTAGATGTGAGAATTCATCACAGAATCTTTGATGTTAAAAAACATCTACTTCATACACTTTATTAACTTTTATAAAAGTCCATTGGGAGCAAGATAATAAGTCTGACAATTCAGCAGAACGTTGAGAGTGTGTCAAACAGGAATTCAACTCAAGTGAGAATTCATCGAAGACTTGGAGAAGCGAGAAAGCTTCTATTTACTAGATGTGAGAAATCATCACAGAATCTAGATAACAGCAAACAGAAAGACCTGGAGAGACGGGATTGTCAAAGACATACATAATGGAGGAAAACAGCTGACCATGTATTTTAGTTAATAATCGACCATTGCATTCCTTCCATTCGAAATGGGAGACTTTCTGCAGAAAGCCCATTTTGAAAGTTTGAGCTCGATATTGCTGCTAAAACTACAGGGAGACCATAGACACCAGACACCCTTTGCGCACTAATTAGAAAGTGAGGCTGTATCGAAAACGAGATCGTTGGCTGGAAATTTCAAAGTTCACTAAAAGAACCAAAAGCCGGCCGGTTCCCGTACGCTTTCTGAAGAGAACATTTGAATCTTTTCTTGTTCCTTACAGTTGATTTATACGATTGGTGAGTATTATGTCAAGTTATTTATTTATAGTTAGTTTGTTAAAATTGTTGTTGTATTATAAAATGATGAAAGGCGACTGGCGACAAAAAAGCTACACAAAAGGCCTGGTGTCGGCCAGCAGCATTTTGGCCCACTTACAACAGCTGACACGACAGCTCACTGCAGCGTCGGTCACGAAAATAGTAATTGCAACAATTTCCAGAAAATGTGTGACCTTCACTTTCTACGAAAGTGATAAAAAAAGTTTTGTAGAGGCCAAAGGTGTGTTGGTTCAAAAACCGCTGAGTTTAAACAACAGAGTATCCTATTTATTTCTAGGGTATCGGCGGCATTTGTCGGACGGCGGCATTTGTCGGACACTTATGGAATCACTTCCGCTAAACAGATGCAAGCACTCACAAAATAAGCATGAATCGCACTCACCACCTTCATCATGTTATACTCTGACCTTTTTGTACAAAAAGAATTTAAATAACAAACTTTGGACTGGGCCAACATGCCCACGAAGACCAGAAACCCATCGTGCGAACTTTCAAAAATGGCGACGAACACTCACATGAACAACAACATGCCTCAAGATCGGGATCTCTCGGGAGGTCAGCTTGAGTGCGAAGACTGGACCAATGATTGTTATGCATTGTTTAACTTGTAATAAATTACATAAACTAACAATGGACTCGATCGGAAGTGACAATCGCATTGACAGAGGGGTCTTGAAGGGAGAGGTTTCAAAAAACATTGGCGTCATTTGTCGGACACCATTGAAGTTATCCATCATCATTCTCACAGAATTAGTTACTTTTATGCATGGTAATGATGTTCACTGCCTTATTGAATTTATTGAATGAGAATCGATGATATTTAGTTGCCGAATAAAATATGATAATTTACTTTTCATTTCTAATGGTGCATGGTTAATTTATTCATAGCAGGAATTTCTGCCATGGGCCTAAGGTAAACACGTCTAGCAAAGGGGAATTTCAAGCGCAGAGAAGAATTACCTTGCAGTTAGAATAACTCAAGATAAACTCGAGATAAACATTTTATCTATAATAATGGCGGCTGGAAGATTTTGCCTCCATCGACAGGGTCAAATTCATGTTTAAGATACGTGTCCGAAAAATGCCGTCACAGGGCGATAAATGACGCCACGATGATCGCGGGTAAAAACTGATGCAGATAACTAACGAGGAAAGATATTTTCAGGAAAATCAGGTAATATGCCGATGAAAGAGCAACACCACACCTGAATACCTTAACTTCTCGTTCTTCAGTTTGGTTTCGGAGTCGTAAATGCGAGAACCTAAACCGTCCGACAAATGCCGCCGATACCCTACCTGTGTTTTCTACGAATGAATGGCAAATATCACAGTTGGACCTGGATTCTACAGTCAGGCACCCATCAGGCACGGAAAAATAATTCTACAGAGAAATGATTCTGTGAATTTTCACATGCAGCTCCTGATAAAAGTGAATGTTGAAAAGAAACAGATCACACCAGTAGCGGCCAGGGATGGGATGTAGGAAGCATCTCAAACATGGGGGGCACAAACACTTCGAGGGCACTTTTCTTTAAGAAAAAAGGGGCATTTTCTGAATAAAAGGGCCCTTCTTTGTTTATTGCAAAATCTTTGGGGCATGTGCTCCCAGTGCCCCCGCTTCCTATGTCTATGACAACAATTTTTGCAAGGATTTCTTTCTTTCTATATGAACAGAAAATAATTTTTATATGCAGCTCATTGATAAAAGCCACAACATCTTTTGCAACAATTCCATAAAGCCTTATTTACATGGAACTGCATTTTTCTGCTTGAGCGGAAAATGCTCCAGGAGCATTTCTGTGAAGTATGCCCAATATGAAAAAGCAGTGTTTATGTCTTAATGTGCATGCTTTGCAGAAATGCTTTTGAGCATTTGCTGCTTGAGCAGAAATGCAGCTTCATGGAAATAAGGCTTAAGTTGTCTATCATTCATTTGCCCTGTAAGTGATAAAACAGTGACTGAGGTGATTAAGAGCATATTGATTTTGAAGACCATTGGGTTCTTTCTTTGTGAATAGGTAAGGGGGACTACAGCCCTTCCATGTGAAGCGCTGGCCAAAAGTGCCTATCCTATATTGGGCCAAAAATATGGAATAGCCTATTTTCTGATTTAAAGTCTGCAAATAATGTCAATTCGTTTAAGCACAAAATCAAAGACAATTTTTTCCAAAATATGCAGAGAGAGGAAGGGGATTCATGTATCGGCCTTACAATAAATGTACTGTATCCAAAAGCGCATTCCAATATAATGTTTATACATATGTATGTATATATTTTTTCCTTTGCAATCACCTCTAAGGGGACCATTATGGAAATAAGGTCAACTCGATCTTTTATGCTATCCCTGCCACTTTAATTAGGGGTGTTTTTAACTTGTATTTAAACTTGCTTATGAAATATATTGTAAATACCTTATTTATTTATTCTTTTATTTGCTCTTTCCTTTTCTTTTAACCATTGTAATTTTTCTTTTATTTGTGAAAAATTTATACTTACTTACTTACTTAAGCATATAACCCCCTTACAAGGACCGTGGAGCGATCCAAAAAGTGGATGGGCTAGGAAGCGAGTGTAATTTGGGGGTTCAGGGACGCAGCCCCCGGAAAATTTTTTTGCGATCACGCTCATTAGATTGCAGGAAAACGCCCCCTTCATGATGACATGAAGAAACTATCAGCATCACAGTGAGTATAGTTTCAAGTCTTCAATTTCATCTGCAAAATCTTTGGATGCCAATGCCACCACTGCCTCGAGGAGTAGCAATTCGAGCTGTTCGTATGCTTTAAAATTTGGCTGATTGAATCATAGATCTATAAAGTGTACTACAATATCAAGAGCTTCAATATATGTCATTCTGAATTCGTCTTTAATGGTTCCAATTTCAGCTTCTCTTTCAGCTGACTGTCCTAATTATTTTCAAAATTTTGACAACAAAGATAAAGCCATTTGTTGGGAAAAAGTGGGTGGGCTATAGCCCACCTAGCCTACCCGGCTCCATGGTCCCTGCCTTATCAGAGGAAATTTTGGGTTGTTTTCAGAAGAAACATGGTAGAATGACATATAGAAACTGCAATTTTAAATCATTAGCCCCCTTTGTCATCAGATCCAGCTCTCCTGTTGTGGAAGATTTAAAGATTTATGGCACCAACCCTGTGAAGGGAGAAAGAATTGTAAAAAGTTTAACATGTGGGTCATGTGAGCCCCTCTTCAATTTGATCAATGATCAAAATAATAGGATTTAAAGTCAACCCAAAAATTGGTTGGCAACAAATCAAGACCTTTTGTTTTTGTTCTAAACAATGCAACATTATGAACTCTGCTAATCCTCTATTGCAAAGGCAGTGTGTGGGCAACAGGAGCAATGAATTAAAAATTGGCTTGTCCAGGAACGTTTGATGTTTAATTAACCTCCGCTCTGGAGTAAGATGCCCACCCTAACTGTGCCCCCACCCTAACAAGCCTCCATACTCAAATATTCCCCCATGGAAGTCTACTGGATATGAATTTTTCATGTCTTTTCAGCAATGGTTCATATCATGTTTGCATAATTCTTTTCACAAGAATTCTTTTGATGCATTGGTAGGGCAACCATGTTAATATGCCAGAGCCAAAACCAGCCATGACTGCCTGGGGGGGGGGGTTGAAAAACTAACATTTTCTGACAATGAAACCATCAGCAAACAACAACAACAACAGTTGCAGGAACATATGTTGAATTTATGCATTATATGACAGATGTAACTCTCAGTAACTAAAATTTTGCCATATTTAGCATTCCAACCTTGAAATCAACACAATTAGTGAATATCATGATTGCAAAATTGCATGCCTATGGCTTTTCTTATGAAGCATTAACACTCATTAATGATTACCTCACAAACAGACAACAGAGAGTCAAGGTAAATGGTTCCTTCAGTTCTTGGAAAGAACTAACACGAGGTGTCCCTCAGGGGTCAGTCTTAGGCCCACTGTTGTTTAACATATACATCAATGGTCTCTTACTTTTCATTCAAAGCTCAGATATCTGTAATTATGCAGATGATACCACAATCTATGCTTGCGACAAGAACCTGGAAAACATAACTCATAAGCTTGAAAATGACTGCAATGTAGCATTAGAATGGTTTGCCAACAACTTTATGAAATTAAATGCAGATAAATGTCATCTTTTGGTCATTGGGAAGAGATGTGATGATCCAGTTGCTGTTAAAATTGGAAGCGCCGAAATCGTTAATAGCTCTAAAGAGAAATTACTTGGAGTTCATATTGATAGTAAGCTCTCCTTTGACCATCACGTCTCGAAACTTTGCCAAAGAGCCAGTAATAAATTTTATGCACTTGCCCGCATATCCCCGTATATGGATCATAACAAACTAAGAATCTTGATGAGGGCATTTATTACCAGTCAATTTCAATACTGCCCTTTAGTTTGGATGTTCCACAACAGGCAGCTGAACCAAAAAATCAACAAAATACAGGAAAGGGCATTGAGAATAACATATAAGAACACCGAATCGACTTTTAGTGACCTATTACAGCGGGACTGTGCAGTCACTATTCATACAAAGAACTTGCAAATACTTATGACTGAAATGTACAAAACTAGAAATGACCTAAATCCCTCATTTATGCAGGAAATTTTCTGTGAAAATATTACTCACTACAACTTGCGTAACAATAACGAATTTATTCAACCAAGAGTGAGATCAGTCAACAACGGCTCTGAAAGCGTCAGATTTAAAGATCCGCAGCTATGGCAAACGTTACCACCAACGATACGCAATTCAGAATCCCTTTATCTGTTTAAAACAAAGATAAAGAATTGGTACGGAGAAAATTGTTCATGCAGGTTATGCCGCACATTTGTTCCCAACCTGGGCTTTTTGTAATGCACATTTTTAGATATTTGTTTTTATACTGTTTGATATTGACAATTTGTGAATATTTTATCCACCAGTTTTATGTAATGTTTGTATTATAATATTTTTAGGTTGGAATTAATTAGCTAACTACTTTTAGCTATTTTTACTATTGTCCAACGGTAAAGAAATTGATAAAAAATAATAATAATCAAAAGAAGTTACTGTATGCCATAAATTCAATAATTTCTGTAAGATTTCATTTTTTTGAATGCCAATAAATTTATATTTCATGCATTAATTTGCCTCAAAATCCTCCAAAACAAGTCATTTTAAAATCACAAAAAATGCAACAAGAGAGCAAAATTTTCCAACAAATGGTCTCCTGGGGGCGCTTTGGGGGGCGCTAACATGTGCTATTGGGAATAAAATCGGAAATATCGGGAATAAAACAAGTTTTTTCAGTAGCATTGCTATGATATTCGGGGAGCAGCATTTTTTAAACGCTGTGCCTATTTATTGACTCACTTGGTATATGTAGTGAACCCGGGCGCCTAACGTGCTATATAATCATTTAAATCAGATTCAAATCAAATCACATGTTGGATCACGTTTGATTTTAGTGATGAATTCAACCGAAGAAGAAGAAGGTCTGATGTTTCACAATGAAAACTTTTCATATGAATCTGTCAAAAGCACTGATGGGAGCACTTCAAATTCAGAAGAATACACATTTGAAGAAGCTGTGGAGCATTTTGGTTTTGGCAGATTCCAAATCCGGCTTGGTTTGAGTGTTGGGTTAACTCTTATGGCAGATGCAGCACAGATCCTTGCACCTTCGGTTCTTGGCGCTGTCCTTGAATGCACTTCATGGAAGTTGTCCAAAGTTGCAGTGGCATGGCTGACGACCATTGTTTTCCTTGGCATGATTTCATTTTCTCCCTTTGTTGGCTGGATCATAGATAGATTTGGTCGCAAAACAGGCATTTTAGGGACACTTGTCGTTGGTGCAGTTTTTGCCTCCCTTGGTTCCCTGTCACCAAGCTATCCATTTCTGCTTGTATCGAGATTTATTGTTGGTGCAGCACTTGCAGGAAGTTTACAAGTTTTTGGGTACATTGAGGAGTTTTTACCTGTGGCACATCGGAGAAGAGCAATACTGGCACAACTATTTTGGCCATTTGGTGGATTATGGGCATCTGCATTTGGGTAAACATAGGCCTTTTGTTCTTAAATTCTATTTGCACCAGAAAATACATCTGCTCTAAAATATGAAGAGTTTTAACATATCTCTTATGTACTTTTTTGTACTTGCTTTCCATTGCTTTCTCTCCTTGGTTTCAAATTTTTCATTTTTAGTTTATAGTATAGATGAGATCTTATCTTAGATTGGAACATCAGGTGGAAATCGCAGTCTCACGATAAGACAGAGGGCAAGCATGACGACAAAAAGGTCATATTTATAACGGTATTCTCAGCATATCTATTTGTCCATTTTTAAGATCGGACTGTCAAATCGTTAAAAATGAATGGACGAAAAGATAAGCTGAGAATACCACAAATATGATTTTTGTTGTTGTCGTGCTTGCTTTCCGTTAACTTAAAATCTTAAATTTGTGACCTTGCATGTTCAAATCCAAATCTGATTTTAACATGCAAGGTTGCAAAATCTAAGTTGAGATTTAATCTATACCATAAGCTGAAAATAAAAAGTTTTGAAGCCAAGGCTCCATCTCAGGAATCGTTCAAACGCTTATCCTTTTTTGGGACACCCGGTAGACATCATACTTTGCTCCTCGTGGTATTGTTTTAACATTATTGTAGAGTATTTATAGGAAGTAGTATGGGCATCATGTATTGTCCAAACTATCATGAACAGCACAAGATAGGAATCAAATGTTTTCGCCGATTTTAACTTGTGACCCGCGGCCTAGACTTGCGTATTTGTAACTTTCAGATAGACTTTTTACAGATAACGAAATAGACTTGAGGCAAGTCTACCCGCGGCCTAAAAACCTCCACGCCTCATTTTCAGACGGCGAATAAGAGAAGGAGACAAGAAAAGCCTTTGAAGATTTTGCTCTTCGTAAAGCGCAACCAGGACAAAAATTGCTCGAAATTTCCCGAATTCTTTTGAAGAATTCTACTCTCTAGATGTTTGGGTGTCGGCAGAAGTCGGCAAATATCGGCAAAAACATGTGATTCCTATCGAACAGAACCTTTACAACTTTATTGATTAGTTTTGACAATCTATTTTTGTTTGCAGGCTTCTAATGATCTATAAATACAATCTGATCTGGCAGTGGTATCTGTTGGTCATGTCTGTACCGTTATTTGTTACCGTTCTCGTCGTTCTACTCCTCCCTGAGTCAGCCCGATTTTTAGGAGCTTCTGGGAAATATGACAAAGTAAACAAGATTCTAAAGAAGATTGGAAAGGAAAACAAAACTGGCCTGCCTAAAGGAAATCTTTCTACTTTGAGCTTATTACATGATTTTGGAGATGAGAAGGATACACCAAAGGCGAATTTTAGAGAACTATTCAAAGGCGTGCATTTAAAAACTACCTTGCTTTTAACAGTCTTGTGGTTCACGTCTGGTTTTAGCTACTACGGCATGGTTCTTCTTGTGACAACTTTTGGAACCAGAAATGGCCCCGATCTTAAGTGCACTCCGTTATCATTAACCGATTACACTGACTTAATCTGGAGTGGGTTTGCTGAAGTGCCCGGAACGATAATCACTTTTTACGCACTCGAGAAACTTGGAAGGAAAAAAACATTGGTCATAGAATCTATTGTCGCAGGTTGCTGCCTTGTGCCGTTCTTTTTCAGCCTTTCTAACAATGTGTATCTTGCATGTTTGATTATAGGTAGAGCAACAGCCCAGGGGATCATTTCAACTTTGCTTATTTATACCCCAGAGGTTTATCCTACTTTTCTTCGTGGCAAGGGAATTGGAGTTGCGAATCTGTTCTTCCGCACTGGTGGCATGTTGACGCCTTTCTTCTCGCAAGTGACAGTTCACCATTATTTCAATGTCACAATTGCAGTTTACGTTGGTTCATATCTTGTAGCAGCTATTTCTGCTATCTTGCTACCCAAAGAAACACAAGGTGTAGAGTTGGAGGACTAGTCTTTTTATATCAGATAATTTACGCATTTTAGTAGGTATCGTTTGTATAAATTTAAGGTATACCGTGTCAGACAGAAAGAACTTTGGTCGCTCAACAGGCCACATTTTGATGGTAAATAGGTCAAATTAGGTTTGTCCATAATGCAGGATAAAAACTAGATTAGGTGAAGAAATTTATACTGCGTCCACAGGATGCCAGCACATTTCGAAAACCTTGGAAAGTGTGATGGACAGGCTTCCCGTTCACACAAAAACGGCACATTTTTTACCGGCAGATTTTCAAAACAGTATATTTTGAAAACGGAACTCTAGCCAGCACTTTTTGGAAACGGCATCGTGTGAACTTTCGAAAATGATTAAAACAGAACATGTTCCGACGCTTTTGGAAAAAACTCATCGAATCTTAGGGTGCAGGTAGATTTCTTTGGCAGCAAAGTCTTCCAATGAACTTTTTACCATCAAATTTTCTGCCGTTTTCAAATTGTTCTGGCATCGTGTGAACGCTAGCTCAAATATTTCTACCCTCACATTTTTCACCGTTTTCAAAATGTGCTGGTATTGTGTGAACGTAGTCTAGGTCTTCTTGAAACGTATTGGTTCATCTCTCAAAAAGTTTAGAAATTAGGATAATTCAAAGTTTTCTTCAGAAGTTTTTTAAGTTCTTCAGAAAGAAGAAAAATACTCTGATTTAGATTGAAGATTTCAGAAAATCGAATGGTAGGAATATAGCGAACTGGCCACAATAGACGATTACGCTAAAGATGGCGGCAAGGAACTTTTTACCAAGATGCACTGCGTTCTTTATTCACTTTCCTATAGAATTGTTGAGGATTCATAATTAGAGCGCAGTGCATCTTGGTAAAAAGTTCCTCGCCGCCATCTTTAGCGTAATCGTCTATTTCTTTCAAGCCATCCAGATACTTCAAAGAAATAGGTCATAGAATTTACACTAATCTTTCGAAAATTTTGGAACGTATGCAACGTTAGGGACCAGTCATTTATAATGCCGGATAGGGGGCTGGAAGATATTTAGAGGGGCCACCAAAAGTTTTGGGCTGTGAAAGGGGGGCCACTAAAACATTAAGTCTGAAAAAGGGGGCCATGAAAACTACGAAGCTAATTTGAGCAATCTGAAACAAAAACTTCTTCCTTCTACGATCTTTGTAAAGCCTTGCGTAAAACCTTTACGCCAAGCCTTATGTAAAGCTGCATCATATTTTCATGGATCGTTAGGAACCACTTTTTTCTCTTGAAATAATTTCTGTGTTCTCTTTGTGTCACTTGTTGCTGTGTTCTCTTTGTGAAAATATATGTTGCTTAGAAATTTGTCATCATATTCAATAGAGAGGGGGCCACTAATAATCACAGCTAAACAACAAGGGGTCCTTGAAAACTTTAGTGACGAAATGGAGGGGTTATGAAAATTTTTCATTATCAACAAAAATATCTTCTGGCCCCTTAACCGGCATTAATAATGACTGATCCCTTAGGGTGTATTTAGCAAACATTAGGTTTTTACCTTTTTATATATCTCAATTTTATAATTTTCGATCGAGTTGCAACAACATTTGTAATTCACATAGAAAGTTTGATTTTGTGAGTTGTATTCATACAAGCTATAACGGTTTACATATTATATTTCATATTATAGTATCTTATAATTATAGAATTTTAAATTACAATATATCTAGCTCTGGGAGCTTTCCATTGAGATGTGGCGGTGAAACTTTCCAGTGGCAAGAACTGATATTTTTGTACAGAATATTTACAGAATTTCCAAGGATGACTAGCGGACTTATTATTCTCAAAAACTTGCACCAAGCCCCTTCTCCAATAAGCGTGGTGTTGCCAAGTGGTTAAGGTGCAGTGTTAAAAATTTTTGGAGTTTATCTGCGTGGGTTCGAATCCTGTTGCTGACACTGCAAACCATAAACTCAGCTGTCCATCATTCCGATGAGTGCTCAGAGCCAACTCAAAGGGTGCAAGCCGTATTGCCGCATGCCCACATCAGCTGTAAAGTGCGGGGTGAGTGGCCGAGTGGCGTATACAGTCGTCGTCAGGTGACTGAAGTTAAGCTTGGTCGAGTGAGGTCAAAACTCTGGATGGGTGACCTCGGAGGTCTGACCTCACAACTCACCTCATCGTCCTTCGGAAGGGACGTTAAACTAGGGGTCCCATGCCTGGATGCGGCATGCACAGTGGGCCTAAATTAGCTTTCAGTAGCTAGAATTCCTGACAAGCCCACTCAAAACAAATTGAAAACAAACAAACAAACAAACAAGCTGCCCATACAGCAAAACCCGCAAACAAGAACATAGCAAAATAAGAACCTGCAGACTGATTTTGTGGAAAAGGACACCCAAAGATAAAGACCAAAAACAGACTGAATGTTCTTATGAAAATTTACTTGATTTATTTCAATGTTCTTATAAGATGGTACACTTAATTAAGAAATTTCATCATATCATTGTAAACGAACTCCCAGCTATTGGTAAGTGAACACCTCTAACAGTTTTCAGGGATATGCAAATTATTTCATCAAGCCGTGTGATGTAAACTGCTTTGTCAACAACAAAAATACCATACTCTCTAAATATTTAAATGCAGTCATTATACCCTCAAGTTTATTTAGCACATATATACTGTATATATTCATCATAGTCACAGGTGTCCTTGTGATAAGAAGCACACCCTGAAAATATCATAAGTACCTCATTCATAAGAACCTAGCCAGTCTGTTTTTTTATAAAAGTATTATTGTATAGCCAGCCTGCGTTTAGACGACATTACATAAGTCCCTCTAAGGCCCCGTTCACACTACTCCGTTTTTGTACAAAAACGGAGAGAAAAACCTCCGTTTTTGTTAAAGTGTTCACACTGATCCGCACAAAAACGCCACAAAAACGGAGGTTTTCGAAAACGCTGTCAAAAGTGGATATCCACAAAAACGGAGGTTTTTGAAAACGCATTTGATCAATGTGAACGCACAAAAACGGAGGTTTTTGAAAACGCTCCAATAGCCAACAATGAGCTTCACAAAAAAGGAGTAATGTGAACGCATAAAAACGGATGTTTTTCGCTGCGTTTTTGTTATCGGGCAGATCAGTGTGAACGCACAAAAACGGAGGTTTTTCTCTCCGTTTTTGTACGAAAACGGAGCAGTGTGAACGGTAGCTTCGATGCAACAAAAACGGATACTAACAAAAACGGAGTAGTGTGAACGGGGCCTAACTTACGCTCGTTGTTGTTGTTGTTATCGCTTCAGTCGAGGGACTTATGTCCTTACGCCGCATTCACGGTGCGACCAATCAGATCACTACTTTCTTGATATGGTCAACCCACGTGCCTATTTGTAGCGTTTGATTGGCTCATTAGTTCAAAGTTCGACTTCTCAAAGTGAAGCGATGCTCGAAGTGACCTTCGAAGGGACGTTCGAATTTTCTTTCGACGTTTGTAGGATGGAAGATGGTCTTAATTTTCTTTCTGATTTTTCGTAAGATTTTTGTCCCTGTTTAGAATCCGTTTGGTCGCGATTCCTTTGTACGAGTGAAATTAAAACATCAGATTATAAATGTTGAACGAATACAAGGAATCATGTCGTCAGTCTAGCCTGCGTTAACAAATGAAAAGTGCTTGCTTAATTCTTCCTTGGCCCTTCCCTCAGACCTAAAAATTCTGAATGAACCCTTGCTCTGTTAAGTCCTCCCCCCCCCCCCACTTATATCAAATTTCAGAGGCTACCAATAATTTTCCATTTATTCACCCAAACGAGTTTGCATGTTAACTTTGACATGATGTGGGATACAATTGTGTTGAATTTTCGTATTTGACTCATAATTGAATCTGCAAAATATGAGGTAAAAGAAATGAAAGGCTGCCATATATATCCTTGTCATTTAATTTTTTTATAAGTCCCTCCTCTCTTGTTCTGAAGATCTCATTTACATCAACCTTATCGCCCTGACGTCTTTGGCCACCGTTTGGCCCCCCGGGGGGGGGGGGGTACTTGATTGTGCTCGTGACTCGACGTGAATCTGGACTTTGACAAAAGGACCAATTTGTATGACAAAATATTTCAAGAATTCCGAAATTTTTGTATGAATTTCAGGAAGTTTCGTCACCATGTCTATGAATTTTGTCGATTTGAGGATGTAAGTTCTATTCAAATTTCTTCAGTTGCGATAAAAATTCTGAAAAAGCTACCCATCTGAGGTTGTTTGCCATAATTCTAGAAAGAGTATTTACTATATCATCATTATTTTTGGAATGCGTTTTTAAGTTTCATGAAATGATGTACGAGAGGAGGTATCTGAAGCTTTGACAATGATGAAAAGTACCAATCAGGCCCGTCGGAACGAAATTGATATTGGGGGGGGGGCTTAAACGAGGTGCGAGCGAAGCGAGCCAAAATGGGGGTCCGGGGGCTTGCCCCCGGGAAAATTTTTCATGACCACGCCCTTTAGATCGTTGGAAAACGCCCCATTTTTGGAAAATGTGCCATTGACGGAGGCAAAGGATCACGACTAATGAGGGTCTTTCCATGAAAGTTTTGAAATTTTTGACTTGTATGATATCAAAAGATATTGCATTTTGGATAGATTCTGGTAGCTTCCTCGAATATATACGAGTTTGAATCTTCATTCTTAGGACCTTGGCTTTTACAGCCTTTTTCACTTACAAAATTATCAAACTTCTGCAAATTATTGGGGGGGCTGAAGCCCCCCCAACCCCCCCGCTTCCGACGGGCCTGATATATTGTAAACCTACTGATGAAAATCAATAAGACCACAACGCGCGAAATAGTCAGTCTTTTTAAGTTATACAGGACAGTGTAGCAACACAAAATATGTAGCTTTTTTATTGTTTACGATTTAGCAATTTGATGCAATCTCAACTTAAAAAACTAGCGTGGCAATTTTTGGGATGCCTTTTTCAGGCAAAAATGAATTTTGGGTGTGATTTTTGATGAAATCACAAACAGCCATAGATTTTGGGGTGTCATTTTAGAAAGATAACTCTTGAGGATACTGATTTTGATCAAATTTCACATAATTGGTTAGAATTCTGTATTGTTCTTACAATTTTAGGGTATATATTTGAGTGGCCTTCTCGTACACTCAACAAAATCGCTTCAAAGTCTGGTTTAAAGGGCTTGAACATTGAAAAGCAACTTTTGGTACAAAGAATGGTGTCGTTGGTACCCTGGGTACCAGAGCCAAAAAATAATAAAAAGAAAAAAGTAAGGAATGAAAGAAAACTTTCTTCCTTCTCTCTTTTCCTCTTACCAGTTTCCTTTCATTTAAATTTTGAGGCTCTGGTACCCAGAGTATGTCGTTGGCAGTTGTGCTGCAAAGAATATTGGCGTTGGGAAGGAGCTATTTCGTGTTGCTCACTTGAAGTAAGAGGACACATCGTAACATGTGATAATGGCGGACGAACAAGTGAAAGCTTCGAAGCATGCTGGCCTGAGAAATAAGAACGGAAAAGGAGGACAAGAATGGAAGAAACAAAAACATAAGGGGCATGGGATTCACAAGGAACATAAGGAGATGGAAGATGTTAAAGAAAAGTGTTCAGAAGAGGTAAAAAGGTTGACTGATAAGACGTATTGGATTATGATATGATCGATGACGATGACGGGCCTAAATTCATCATGAATATATTGAGATGGTGGTGTCACCAAATTAAACGTAAATTCCAAGAAGTCCCAAAAAGCTTAGGGGTTATCGACAAATAATTTTCGTCACAGTTAACGGAATTGGGCCGTTAACGGCTTGACCCCCCCCCCTTCTTAGTTTCCTTAGTTTATATGTTTCGCCCGCATTCAGAACGAATCACTGAAGAAAGACTGCATTTGGGTCAGGATAAGGGGCGCTTTTCTTGCCAAAAAGGGGCGCCAAAGCTGAATTTTCATCGTGAAGGGGGGGGGGCAGTTGCCCCCATCTGCCCCCCCCTTAAATCCGCCACTGCAAGCCATCAGAATGAAAGGTGCTTGTAAAAAATCCATTTATATCCAAGCAATTGGCAAGAGGTATAAATATCTGGTTTTTTCTCTAAAAAGTACAAAGCTTAACCTTAAAAATGATGATTTTATTTTTGAAAAACAGGTAAACATCTATGCCATATTGCCCATCAAAAAACTTTAAAGTCACCGTTTTGCCCAGAATTTGGAGAAAGAGCGTAATTAAGTATGTGTCATGTCATTTCTGCAGTTTCTCCTATCTCAATGATCAGATGTGGGGGGGGGGGGGCTTTGTCAGCCCCAAGGATCTGAATTTATCATATTTTGCTTTCTTTATTCTATACATGAGCATGTATACCACTATGTGGTCCTGCTCAGTATTGCTGTAGATGTAGATGTTTTCTGCTCTGTCAGTCTGTGTGATAGACAGCGAACACTTTTGCCTTCTTTCATCTTCTTTAATAGAAAGCGACAATTTTTGGTTACTGCAGGTACACATGACATTTTCCAACACAATGGTCATGAAGCTGAAGTTAAAGTCCATTGCCTAAGCATATATATTGCCTTTCCCTTTATATTTTTCATATGATTCTCTTTTCAAATTTAGATTGAATGGCAGAAGCTGAATAAATTTGATGAATTTCCAGTTTCTTCAAAAACATTGAAGGGTAACTATACTTTAATTGATTTTTGTCCTGCTATTGAAACTATGTTACTGTAGATATCAATCGTTGAGTGAAAAAATTCTATTTTACAATTAAAGGGGCAGGGTTGCGTAATGTAACCAAACTTCTTGTGAAACGATGATTTTTCAGTATTTTGATAGTTCATATCACAGAGATTTTCCACCACTTTTCTCAAAGTATAGGTCTTATTGTGGATATGGACTCTTGCATTTGCAGGGAAATAAACCAAAAACTTATATATTGCAGGATTGCAGAAATACTGGTGGATTTTTAGAAGTAACTTTATTGTAAATTCACCCCATCCACCAGAATCTGAGCACAACACAATGGCCAAGTGCCGGCAACAATATAGATCATAGAGATAATGATTTTGTTTACGGTTACATGACCCTGCCCCTTTAATGTTCTAGGTTTTTCAAATATTTTGTTAAAGCTTTCACAGGGCTGATGGAGCTTTTTCACTCCACTGATAAGTCTGTTTTTCTCTTCTTTCCAGGCCTTGATAAAGCAAAATATACATCACCAACAGAAATACAAAGGGAAGGTATCATACTTGCTTTGAGAGGATGTGATGTCCTTGGTGCTGCTAAGACTGGATCCGGGAAAACACTTGCATTTTTGATCCCTGTAAGTTTCTTGACTTTATAATTCAGGGCTCCAAAAAACATGTTTCTTCTTGGTAGCAAGCCAGGCGCGTTCATTTCTTTTTACATACTTTCTTCTTCTTTCCCAATATACCACCCCATTCTATCCCTTTACCTTTCTCTCCTTGTGTCCTTCCCTCACCTTTCTTTCCTCCCATGCTTTCTCTCCCTTCTTCCCCCTTCCATCCGTTTTTTCCCTTCTTCCTTCCTGGGAAATTTGATCATTGTCAGCTACCTTCCTGGTAGTGCTGCTACTGTGCTGCTTCGTTTTCTTGAGCCCTAGATGTAATAATTTGTTCAGAGGTCTCAATACCCAATGTGGAAAGTTCATTTTTACTTCATCAAAGGCTTTTGCATTGCCAACTAATTAAGTGCTAAGAGAATGCACCGCGAGAGAACGTGACATATTTGGCATAAACGAAAATTGTATTCGCAACTAACTATAAAACAGTCTAAACAAAACTACGAATACAATAAGATAATCCCATACGCGAGTCAATGATTAGCGTAAAACAAACATTTAAAATGGCAACCCTATCCTAATTGATGAAAATACATTGCTAACGACAGCAAGAAGGTAGTGCCCAGTAAATGCAAGTAGGGACTTGGGTAGGGTGGGAAGATGCAAGCACCCGCATGACTGAAAATATCAAATTGAGGAGTGGCGATGAAACCACGCTATAAGCTGGCACAGCCTAATGGGAAATGACAAAACGCAAAGGAGGCTAAAGGGAAATGGATGGCTGGTAAGATCTGGCCTAAAACACCCTTAATTAACTGATTTGACAAGTAAAATACCACCAATTAAGTGCTAAGAGAATGCACCGCGAGAGAACGTGACATATTTGGCATAAACGAAAATTGTATTCGCAACTAACTATAAAACAGTCTAAACAAAACTACGAATACAATAAGATAATCCCAAAAATAATGCCAAATATGTTGTGGGGACTAGTGGTGAGTGTGAATAGGGTAGGTGAAAAACGAAAGTAATTGCCGTAGTAATTAGATGCCCTACGAAATGCGGAAGATAAATTGAGGCATGAGAACCTATGACCGAATGCTAACTGTAAAGAAGGCGAAATGAAGGGAAGTATACTGGGAAGGAAAGCATGCACGCAACCGCCACAACCCCTCAGAGAAAACCCAAAACCACAAGACCCCAGACAATAGAAAACCGCCGATAACACAAAGTGAAAAGAGTAATCAGCAATCCACTACTCGCTGGAAGCTCAGGCTCTAAGACCCCCGAGGACACACCGACCGCGCGCATGCTTCCCCTCAAGTGTATGATGTTAACGCTGTAAAGCGTGCTTAAAGGTAAATGCTACTTTCAAACGTTGGGACAACGGTTTGTCCAAATAGCGTAAATAAGCGTCTGAACGCCAATCACCCTGTTGCTGGATGAGCTCGCTTGGAATCCGCAATGCAAAGGCAAATGATGCACCACCCCGTCGAAAACTGTGGCCAGAGTAATTTGTAGGGTCGATGCCGATGGCGCCTAGCTTGCTTTTCAACACACGAAGAAATGCTGGATACAAGAATGGAATGGCATCTGAACCAGAGAATGTGCAAAATAATGGATAAGGTTGTGCTGAAGGAGCTGGGCAAATCGAGAAATAGTCTTCTAAGGCTGTAACAGGACATAACGGTGAACCAGGAATCCGTGGAATAGGAACAGAGAGTTTGCGTTCTTGAAACTGCAGCGTCTTGGACCAGTGTACGGTGACCAAAGCAAACGATTGAAAAATGCTGATGTCATGTCTAGTAAGATTACGTAGTGGGTCAAATGACTTGGCTGAAGACGGAAAGAGATTTGACTTCCGAAAGAATGTGAAAAAGGCGAATAGTGCAGCTGTCCAGAAAATACGCTCTGTGATGGAGGCGAAATCAATCGTGCTGTGCATCTGGATAAGAATGTCTGGAGTAATGGGCAACTTGGCAACAGATTGGTTACCGTGTAGACGCTTGATACCACGCAAAGAAAGAGAGATGTAAAAATCTTTAGGCAAATCAATGATAATACCATGCAACTCGAAGAAGATTCGCAAGGATGACAAGTAGTTCCGAATGGTGACGAAAGACAATGTCCGTGATAAGAAAACCAAGAAATTGCAAATGTGATTGATGGAGCATTCTAGATGTGGATGACCAGCGGCTAAACAAAACATAAAGTATGAACGCAAGTGTGAACGAAGATTAGCCAGAGAGCCTGGTGCATAAGCAGAACGTTGCGAGAGCAGAGTGTCATCTTGTAATTTGTTGTACCAAGCTGGGTGCAAGCTTTTATCTGCCAACAAGAAAAAACATAAGTTAGTAACACAAATCCACGCCCAAAAATGTCAGCAAATGCATGTGAGGTCATATGACAAATCAAACAGCTGGGATGAGCAATCAACAAAAGTGTAATCCGCGGAATTGGGTAAATCAAAAAAGTTAGCGGAGGCCATAGGATCTGAACTCCAACGACTAAGCAAATCTGCAGCAACGTTAAGGTACCCTGGAATGTGCTCCGCATGTAAATCAAAGTCATAAATAGCACAAATATACCAAATAACACGGAGACACTGCTGGATCAGTGGAGATCGAGATCGACGATTATTAATGGCAAGAACAGCATCCATATTGTCAGACCGCAAAAGAATCCGATTGCCTTGCATGTGACGACCCCACAAACGTAAAGCAACAATAATTGCTAACAATTCCTTGACGTTAATGTTATACGTCTGTGTAGATGAGATATCAGCGGGAAACTGAGCGTGAAAACATTGATCCCGAAAATGACCACCAATGCCGAAAAGGCACGCATCTGTAAACAAAATATCAGAATTGTAAACTGGCGGAGGAATCATCGAAACGCCATTGAAACGCACTAAAAATTGTAACCACCAAAGCAGATCAGCCTTGATCTCAGGCGAAATGACCAAGCGCTGATTATGTTGTAAACCACGAAGGCCATTTAACAAAGCAGACATGAAAATGCGGGCTGGGTGGACGCATGCAGTAACAAAGGACATCAGACCTAAAAGGGACTGAAGATCATGGTAAGAAATCTGTTTGCGATGCAGCAGTTGCCGAATCCTGTCCAACAATTCTTGAACCTTGGCAGCAGGGATCGAAAGTGTCATTGCGATTGTATCAAACAAAATACCCAGAAAGACCATGGATGTAGCCGGTGGGGAATCTTTCTCAGGAGACGACTCGATACCAAGCTCACAAAACAAGGTCTGCAATTCGTTAAAAGCGTCAAAAGCATGCTCAGGGGTATCGCAACCCCCAAAGTCATCAATGTAATTTGTACAAGAAAAACCACGCTCTGCAAACAAATGAGTAATGCAATTAGTTGTTCGCTGACAAGCCATGGCAGCTGTCCGAAGGCCAAAGGCAAAAACAGTATCGAAAAATATTAAATCATTCCACGAATAACCTAAAAAATGATAATCCCGAGGGTCGATTGGGATTTGACGATAAGCACGGCGTAAATCTTTTTTAAACAAAAGCGATCCTGAACCGAAAGTCTGAACGAGAGTGACGAGGGCATCAACACCGGGTAAACGTAACTTATAAGTTTCGCCAAGATAGGTGTCGGTCGGAATGCCAGAGTTTACAGACTGTTCAGGAGGGAAGCTGAGATCCATGACGATGCGGCGCGACAAAGAATCTTTCTTAGGAACGGTAAGTAATGGCGATAACATTAAACAACACGAGAACGGGTTCGTTTCGAAAGGACCAGCAGTTGCGGATAAAGAAACCTCTTTAGCGATGAAACTTGTTACATCCAATGGGTGTAGCAGAGCAGAAGGATGATTTTGAAGAACTGGTTTGGGCGCTTCAGGTGAGACATAATTAATTGGCCAACCAAACTCCAAAAAATCAACGACAATGGCATCATGATACGAAGCAAGAGCAGCCCTCCACACGTCAATGTTCAATCTTGAATATACCGGAAGGCGTAACGAAAAAGCATTCGGAGCTGGAGAAGAACACAACTGCTGGTGCAAAGAGACAGCAAAAGAAGAATGCTGGAGACGAGAAGGAGGCCAAGACAAGGGTTTTGGTGCTTGAAGAACAGGAGGTAGTCATTCGTGGTTCCAGGTACAAGTGGGAGAGCAGCGATGTTTGGGACACACCAGAGCTTTGTGATCAGCAACTTTGCAAACGAGGCACTGGTGAAGGCGACCTGAAGGACATGGCTGTCGACAAGAGCTGAGGTTCCAGTCTCGACAAATGGACTCTCTGGTGCTTCTCTTATTGCCGGCAGGAGCTGAGGAAATGAGGCGTGAAGAAATTTCCTGAGAGGGCAAAAGGATGCCTGTTTGAAAGCGGTATAGATCAGAATCCCATGTCGCGGTGCCCTGCTCCATCGCTTTGAGAACACGAGCATGATAAGCTCTGACGGCGGGCCACTGAAAGCGAGATGCCAAATCCATCAGATGGGAAAGGTGAGCCAGCATTTTTGACTGATCTGAGAATGCCGAGTGACGCAAGCATTCAAGAAACCCATACACGAACTGCGGCAAATCAAGATCTTTGTAAGCAACATTGGACGAATCCAACCGACAAACAAATTGATGAGGCCATAACTGAATGACTTTAACAGGAGCAGAAAAAGTAAGATCGCCTGGAGACTTACCCTTCACTGATTGGTTGCCACTGTAACCTGATCCCCCAGCTTCTAGAACAGGAATAGCTCCCAACAATTGATCTGCCTGTTGTCTCAATGCTGGATTCTGGCGCAAATCTGACATCGAAGCTGGTGTAGATGGTGGAAAGCTGACGGTGGGCTGTGGCACAGGAACAGAAGGAGCAGGAGATTGCAACTGTTGGAGTAGCTGGTGCAAAAGATTCACCACTTGTGGAGAGTGAGCTGTTGTGGCTGGAACGACTTGAAAAGTTGGTGGCTGGGGTGGCTGAGCAGTTGCAAAAGGAGCAAACTGTGGAGGAGCAGACGTTGAGTGTAATGGAAACGAGGTTGCGATTTCTTTGGCGGCCATCTTGGGAATGCTGCAAGCTGTGTTGATGGCTGGACCGGAAGATGTGTCGGTGCATTTTGACATAGGCCTGCTAGGAGGCGAAATCGTGACAATTCGTGTAGAGTGGGCAATACTGGACTGCTGCTGACCAGATGATGGCGTGGAATTCAGTCTGAGTGAACCCAATTCAGCTGATAAATTAAGGATCTGATCCTCATGTGCTCTAATTGACGCTTCCAACTCTTCTCGAATGTTTGCCAGGTCGACGGGCAGGCTCGAAGGAGTGTCAGTAACGAATTGAGGGCCAGGCTGCGAACAAGAAGAGCCAGTAGGACCAACGTGACCGCGTACAGGCTGCTGGCATTTCTTGCAAAGTTGTAAAGATCGTGGAGCACGATTGGAAGCCATGAAGTCGACGAAATCAGCGAAAATTAACGACGGGATAAAGATGCAAGCACCCGCATGACTGAAAATTAAAAATTAACCGAGTACTTTCGTATGAAGGGTAATTATGATTCCATGACCTGTGGATGCAAGGATGCAGACAATATGAGAAAGGCGCACGCCGCGAAATACTCACATTTTAAAGCACGAAACATTGTCAATGAAACAACAAATATGAAATAGGGCGGGATGGGTGTGGCATATTGTCTGCATCCTTGCATCCACAGGTCATGGAATCATAATTACCCTTCATACGAAAGTACTCGGTTAATTTTTAATTCCATTTCCCTGTGGATGCTGCGGAGCATCCAATATGAGACTTTAAAGCTCATTGACAAGGTTGAGTAAACAAATGCAACAAATTTTCAATCCAATGCCACATTATTTTGTTCAAAATCATTAAGTAAGGCATCAACGTAATTATATTCTCTAGTTTCTTTGTCCTTATCAGTTCCAATGACATGTTTCTGGTAATGCCTCTTGAACGTGGTGTCTTGTGTCCAATTTGCCCTCTTCATAATTTCTGTGATGGGAACTCCAATGGATGATGCTTTGCTGGAAGATGCTGCTCTGCAACTGTGTGGGGTAAAAATATTGGTATTGATACCAGCTTGCTGCAATGTATTTTTAATCCATCGTGAGATTGTGTCTCTTGATGCTGCCCTATGTGGTTTACCATGTGTGACGATAAGTTCTTTTACATCTGCAGTTACTAGTTTGTTCCTGCGTTTCAAGTATACTTCAAGGCAGTTAACAATGCATAGTTTCTTATTAGTTTGAAATCTATGAAAAATTGATGGCTGTTGCTTGAAACCTGGCCTTGAATGCTTGAGCACTTTGTTAGGACAAATGATACATTTATCCGGCTCAAAACTGATGTTGTCAATACTGTAAGCAGGAAAGGCATTTTTCCTGTTGATGCCTAAAATCATCAATAGTGTAACTAGTTTCCCTGATAACGATTTAAGGTCAAGAAGTTCATTATCATGCATATCACAAAAAAGTTTCAAAACTTTATTGATGTCCCATATTTCAGTATATTTAGGCATGGAGGGATGTTTATTAAACACTCCCTTGACAAATCTAGTGATCAAGGGGTGCGCTGAAATAGTGGATTGGTCATCCAGACAAACTAAAGAGTTCAGAGCACTACGTGTAGTGCATATACTACTATATCTGCACCCATCAGCATATAATTCTGTAAAGAACTCAAGAACAGATTTAACAGAAGCTATGGAAACTGAAATATTCTTCCTAACACAAAATTTCTGCCATCGATTCCAGAATGATTTATATCTGGAGTGGGTACCTTCCCGCCAGGACGCTAAAATAATGTCTTGTGTCAACTCAGGCAGCTCTATTTCCTCAAGTTTCGACCGGAAACTAAAACTGCCATTAGGCGTAGTTTCCCTAGAAGGGGATGTTGCTTCATTTGGTCTGATTGTAGCCTGAGAGCATATTCTGGAAGATAAATCATTTCCGAAATTTTGATGCTCAGAAGACTGGGATACCAATACTGGGTGCTCCAGTTTGGAACTATAATTACCCCTGTTGCCTGATCCTTTACAATCTTTGCAACCACTCTTCCAATGATGCTGAAAGGAGGAAAGGCATAGAATTTAAGGTGGGTCCAAGACAAAGTAAATGCATCTGTAGCTATAGCATGTGGGTCAGGATGCCAGGATACATATGTATTGATTTGATGATTTGTCCTGGATGCAAATAGGTCTACATCAGGGTAAAATTGAAGGGCACTCATGGTGAGTTCAAATATATCCGGAATCAATTGCCACTCAGTATTTTCTGCAAATTTCCTGGACTTAAGATCTGCTGTGGTATTATCAATTCCTGGAATATGTGCTGATGAGAGCCAGCAACCTAGATCTATAGCAAAAGACCAAATGTCTTTAGCTAAACTATCACATGTTTTAGACTTGATACCACCCATGTTATTAATATATGCAACTGCAGTACTGTTATCTGACATAATCCTAATATGCTGAAACTTCTTGTTTTTGCAGTAGGAGAGCAGGGCATAGTAGATGGCCTGTAATTCTAGCACATTAATGTGTTGAATTTCATCTGTTTTCCAGGGACCTCCAATAGGAGTGAGGCCATCAGTAGCGCCCCATCCCAAGAGACTTGCATCAGTGTGTATAGTAAGATCAATGTCTGGGATGATCAAAGACTGGAAAGATTGCTCTATGCTATCTAGCCACCAGTTCAGTTCCTTAGTAACTTCTACATTCAAACTAATCTTTGTATCAAATTTACCACAAGCACGGGTCAATTGTTCCGTTTTGAGGGCTTCAATTGCCCGATAATGTAATTTGCCATATGGTACTGCTGGAAAAGCTGCTACAATACTGCCAATTACTGATGCCAAGTCCCTTATTGTGGGTTCTTTTGACAACAAGATCTTCCCAATTTTATCTTTAATCTTACTAGATTTTTCTTCACTAAGTTTGAGGGTCATATTCTGTGAATCAATGACAAACCCTAAAAATTCAATTTTCTGAACAGGGTCAAGTTGGGATTTATCAAAATGTATGGTAAACCCAAGACTGCGTAACAGTTGCACTGTATGAATAACATTGTTTTTGCAGTCACTCCATGTGTCTCCCTGTAGGTAGGTATCATCAACATAGACAACTGAAAGATAACCTAAAGAACGTAGAACACTGAAGGGCGGTTTAAGCATTTTTGTGAAAATGCGCATGGCAGGTCCGTAGCCATTTGGCATCCCTACATATTGAAAATATTGCCCTTTCCAGCAAAATTTGAAATATTTCTGATGTTCTGGGTGAACTGGTATGCTATAGAAAGCATCCTTAAGATCTACCGAAGCCATCCATACATTAGGTTTAATAATGTCTGTGACATTGCTGAGTGATTCCATTTTAAAATGATTATAGTTAACATAATCATTAAGTTTTGACAGATTGAGAATCATCCGACGAGAACCGTCTCTTTTGGGTCTGGTGAAAATGCTGGACAAAAAATCACCATCTTGCCTTGTTGTGGCCATAATGACCTTTTTTGAAAGTAGTTTATTGATTTCAGAGTCAATGATCAAAATTTCACTGGGTCCAAAGACACATTGCACTGCCTCATTGCTGCTAGGGGGGTAAGCCATAAAATCAACTTTCAGACCTTCTCTGACAATATCAATGATGAATTTATCATTAGTAATGTCAATCCATGCTCTAAGATATTGCTGAATATTGGCAGCTTTGTAATCAAGAACTTCATTCTTTAGATCATTCAACTCAAAAGGATTCGATTTAAAACTACTTACGTTGGAAAGGTCAACTTTTTCTGTGGCAGGTACTAATGGTATGGCTTTCTCAAGCCTCTGCCCCTTGGTTGGCCCTTTTTTCCCGAGTAGGGGTGTTTCAGGGGGGCCTTGAAGTTTTTTGAGAACTTCCCTTTTGATCTGTACTCTCCCCCTTTTGAGCCCCTGCCCATACCAAGTGCTTTATTTGCAGAGGTCAATTTGGTTATCTTCTTATTCAGATCTTCTTCAGAGCCAAAAAGTTCAGGGGAATCGAGAGCAACATTACTAGCAAGGCCTTTAAGTTCACCAAGCTTAGGCTTAATCAACTCACGTCTGTGTTGATTTAGCTCCTGAGAAGCATTACACAGAATGGCAATAACATCGATTGCCTTCACAGTGAGATCAGAGTTACTTGTCTCCACTTGGTCAGAAAGAAGCATTGATGTGATGTCAACAAGACCAAAAATAGCTTTCAAAATGATACGAAGACATTTTTGCACTTCCATGTCTTGGTTTTTAGCTGTAAGGTCTAGTTTATTTGACCAGATAATGCTATTACATTTAGGGACAAGCATGCTATCACAATTTTTTGGCTTCAAAAATTTTGTGAGACGAGTTTTCAATTTTTCAGCGGGCAGTTTTGCGCTCCACAAATTCAGAATAATTTTGGCAAGTTCTGGGTTTATATCACCCCCAACATCATCTCCAACAGAGATTTCTGCCTGAATCTGTTGCAGAAGCGAGTCAGCTGCTTTCGATTCAGATTTATTATCAGCTGCTTTGGATTGTGGTTTGTCTTTGTTAGCTTCTGCAGCTTTGCTAGATTCTGGTTTATCTGCCTTCTCAATCAGAGAGTTGATATCCCTATCAAGAGCATCCGGGTCGGGAATGCTGACAGAATCATCGTCCTCGTCATAAGTTGCCTCATTAGATTCTTCCAAAGAATCATCACATCCCTTTCATGGGGTCTAGTGGTAGTGTGCGAGGCCCTCCTCACCTTCAAAGCACATGCTCTGGAGGCGGGGCCTAAATAGTCATGACCTCCAAAGGATTCGGTCTCTTCCCTCATGGCCGTAGAGGCACGTTTCTGCCCCGCCGCAACGGAGGCATGAGGATTGAGAACAGAGGATAAAGAAGAAGTTAAATAACGTATACTCTCCTTCATTTCTTGAGCAAGGTGCTCAAAGTTATCCTGCTGCTGTTTTTCGATTTTTCTCAGAAGAGAATCCGTGTTGTCTTCCACTGAAACGTCCACTTCGGACCCAATATCGACACTAAAAGAGTAAGTAGAAATTAGATTAATCATAAACTTTGTTTCATCGACCAAATTGTTTCGATTTAGAAGATAGAAGTGGATAGAAAGTTTACCTTGATCCACACGCTTTTTCTGCCATTGTGAGCATTCGCAGTGATCTTGCCAAGTGAGTATTTCGCGGCGTGCGCCTTTCTCATATTGGATGCTCCGCAGCATCCACAGGGAAATGGAATATCAAATTGAGGAGTGGCGATGAAACCACGCTATAAGCTGGCACAGCCTAATGGGAAATGACAAAATGCAAAGGAGGCTAAAGGGAAATGGATGGCTGGTAAGATCTGGCCTAAAACACCCTTAATTAACTGATTTGACAAGTAAAATACCACCGTCTAAAGACAATATCCCTGTTGTTCAACGATTTTTTTTTATTTTGCTCCACTCTATAGAACTTCTACATATCATACATGTTTTCCTGGTAGATATCATTCCTTGATAATGTATTTAGAAAAAAATGTTCTCAAAGCAATTTGGAGATGATTTAGCTAATCCTAAACCAGCTATGCAAACAGTCTATGATCTTTGGCTGTCAATGCTTTTGGAAGATCATTGTGAAAAAGCTTCTACAAAAAATTGTCATTTTCCTTAAAATGATATCTATCCCTGGATTGGTTTTTAGTCGATAAGGAGATTTGCAGCTATTACCTTTGATGATTTATTTCAATTTCAAATTCCATGATTTCTGAGATTCTTCTGAAATAAATTAAAGTATGTCTATTTTTAGATTCTTGAACTGCTATGGAAGGAAAAGTTTACAAGTATGGATGGCCTTGGAGCTCTTGTGATTTCTCCGACAAGAGAACTTGTAAGTCTTTGTCACCCAGTTGAAGCTTTGTACTGTAAATGCCACTTTGCTTGAACACCAGATGTCCCAGGTTCCTGGTTGAACATTTCCAGAAAAGCTGGGTGGTCTGTGGTCTGTGGTCTTGCACCTGTCTCATTAGGGGGGACATACATCCTTCCCCTTTATCTGGTTAGCTCATTTCAAAGATGCATTTTACACTTTCAAATTCCATCACCTAGATTATTTGCTTTAATCACTTCCTTGTGGCACACTTGAAATTCCAAACTGCACGGATTATGTGATCCAATGAGCAGCGACTTTGGTCCAAGACAAATGATGGATACATACCCTCTAGCTTATAAACAGAACAAAAGATGGCTGCCTGCCATCATTTGTGTCAACTGCTTCAAGTTTCTCTTGTTTTTACAGGCATATCAAACATTTGAAGTGTTGAGAAAAGTTGGTAAATTCCACAATTTTTCAGCTGGACTTATTATTGGTGGCAAGGTTGGTTTAGAGTATTTTATCCCAAATGATATAATGTTGATAAAATAAGTAAAACTTGATCATTAATGTTGGAGAGAAAGAAACTTTGCATTGATTGATTGCAGCTTCATACTTGTTTTTTCTGGCACAATTCACTTGTTGAAAAGACTACATTAGTCATAGTAACTATGTTTGAAGGGATTCTTATAAACTTCTTTGTGATGTTACAACAGAATGATGCTGAATTAAAAAACATAACCTCAACATTCAAAATTTTCATGAAAAATGACTCAATGTACCGAGTGACCTAAACAAATCTTCTCGAGCTAGATCATTGTTAGCTCCCTGAAATCAAAAGCTAGTGTCAAATTTCAAAACTTTAGTATCCAAAACAACGGGATAAGCAAGGTGCTGACCTAAATTAAAGCGTTGTTAAAGCAAAATGAACCAATCATAATTTACCAAGATAATCGCGTGACGATAACTTAGCCACAACACAGGCAGCTTTGCAAAAGACAGGATGGGCACAGTGTGACTGACTGTCTTTTTGTCGTTATAATGTTGTACTTTCTGACGACAAAGATAAGTGACACAAAAGATTATCACAGGCTCAGATTCTAGTTATGACCGCAGCCATTGTTTGTCAATTTCAGGACATGGCAGAAGAGCAATCAAGAATATTAGATACAAACATTATAGTGTGTACACCTGGTCGACTTCTTCAACACATGGATGAAACACCAAATTTTGACTGCAGCAATCTGAAGATATTGGGTATGACCTTTAGGCGATTTATGAGTAAAGAACCATCTTGTTCCATTGAAATGTTAGTTTATCCAAATTCTACCGGGTGAGTAACAAAAAACAATGCCTGGTGTTTGAAAGGCTACTGTGCCCTGGGTACATAAGCAATGATATTTTGTAATAGTTGATTGAATAGCTAGCTATTCCTTTCAAGAAGCCTTAAACCATGTGCTAAAATCCCCAACTTTTCCTAATGTTTTTACTAACACCAATGACTTCAAAGCGCTATAGCATGTGCTGTCCTCTTGGGAGATGATTAGATAAGTCCAACGACAGAATTGAAGGAAAGTAACTAATGTTTCTTTTTTCAACTCATATAGTTCAAAGAAATAGGTCATAGGCTTTTACGCCAACCTTTCAAATCAAAAGACTTGGTACCTTTACGGGGTGAGTGGCCGAGTGGCTTAAACATTCGTCAGGTAACTGAAGTTAAGCTCGGTCGAGTGAGGTCAAACTCCGGATGGGTGAAATCTGAGGCCTGACCTCACAACTCACCACGTCGTCCTTCGGAAGGGACGTTAAACTAGGGGTCCCATGCCTGGATGCGGGATGCACAGTGGGCCTAAATTAGCTTTCAGTCGCTAGAAATCCTGAAAACCCACTCAGAACAAATTGAAAAACAAAAACAAAAAAGCTGACTTTTCAATCTATGGAAGTCTTTTTACTCGTCGAATATGTTTAACTTTCATTATATTTGCTTGTTTCAGTTTTAGATGAAGCTGACAGAATTCTTGATCTTGGATTTCAACAAGCAATGAATGCAATAATTGACAATTTACCAGAAGAAAGACAAACATTGCTTTACTCTGCCACGCAAACCAAGTAAGTTTTCAAAATTTACATCGTCATGGAAATACTGATTTTGATTTTAAGTGAAGGACAAGATTTAAAAATAACCATATAGAGTCAATTTTAGTTCAGTTTCATTTTAAAATCCAATCCAGCTATATACGAAATGGTTCATAAACTGACAAAATCTTTTTTCTTCATATTTTGTATATCATCAATTAAAATTTTTACCGTATACATGACAGTTATTACACTGCTTACAAAATGCTCTACAATGCCACAAAGGCGATACCACGAGGAGCAAAATATTATGTCCGCTCCGTGGCAGAGCTACCGAGAGGGGGAGCAGAGGCGCAACTTGCCGCAGGGCCCTAGGGTCTAAGGGACCTCATAGAGTAAGACACTGTCCTGTCTTCCGTCCGCTTTGCTCGTAGGGGGCCTCTTTTCGCAGTTTTGTCCCTGAGCTACCAAATCTTCTCAGCGGCCCTACTCCGTGGCATGGAGGAGTAAAAAAGTGCGAAAACTACATATAATTACTACTACGAATGGAAGCTTGGTCGTTGCTTGACGGATCGCAGAAATTTGAATGAATTTAATCAAATCTAACAGCTTCGTGGATAAAATGTGGAGTGAATTCAAGTATATTTCTGTCGATTTCATTAGACTGATCACGATGAGTCACAGTAATCGCTATTCAAAAGGAGACTATTGCACCAAACCGAGACTGCTCATACTGGTTAGGAGCGTCTAGCGTCCGGCAGTCCGGCAGCCTTTCAATAGCGATAACTACGGCTGGGCCTTATTGCGTTAAAACCTCGTTTGAAGGATTACTTTGTCCAAATGGTCATATTAATGCAAGGGCCCCTAGCGAAAATATCTCGTCGTTGAATATCAAAGATTGTACCGTATTCTCAATGCCATCATTTGTATTAAGGCACGTTGGGTTTATAGTATCCCTTAAATTGTGCTTGAATTTGTTAAAGTTCTGTTTGTTAAGACCAACCCCTAGTTGTGTAAGAAAGATATTGGAATAAGGCAGATTTTGGGCAGCAACTTTGTCATTAAAATGGCAATTGAAGGTGGAAATCTAATTTCTTGATCAAGTTTATTCCATTCTGAAAGGCAGTGAGGATAGACAGCAATTTGCTAAGATTGCAATGACAAGTTACAGAAGATGGCAAAGGTGCAAATCGATGACATTATGTTTCCTGCCTTCATCTCGACAGCAGATAGAACCAAGTTACATCGTTTTATTTCAAAATTTGCGTATTATAGAACAACATTTGAATGAATATCATTGTAAATTTATTGGTTAAAAAGTTATTTAGCAACGAATGTGATGGTCTAACTTTCGTTTGACAATGAGCCCTTAAGTATTTGCATTTTAAAGATAGTCAAAATTTTACAATAAGGGAGTTCATCTTCGATGAATTTGGTGAAACATTTTTCGTGTTTGCCGTTGATTGAAATATTAAGGTTGAATTTAGCATTTAGCATGAGGCATGAAACGAAATTGAGTGCCCTTCGAAGGTGATATGTTGCCATGATAACATCATTACTTTGCACGTCAAAATTTGCACACGGCACTCCTTCGTTGGTTTGTTTTGGCTCCAGGTTTAGAAAAGACACTGCCATCTTTCCAGCATTTCTTGCAGGAAAGCTTTTAGAGAGGAATACCAGAATCTCTTTGCGGCTTTGAAGGTGGTGTATATTTGTTTCCTTGGTAATGTCGTAAATCTCGCCTTCGATTGTGAGTAAGTTCATGGGAAAGAGGCTACGAAGGACTTCATCTCTTTTGTAGCAGCTGGCTAATTCCTTGAAAGATATCATTGTCTCTTCGAACTGCGAGTCTTTTTGTTTTCTAAGATATTGCAGAGAGGTGGCTTTCTTGGTATCATATTCCAGGACAATTTTTGTTATCAGTTTTAGGCTTGTATAACCAGCTGGAATTTTGACATCCATTATCCTCTCACGCATAATATTTTCTAAAGTAGGAAACTTCTTTTTCACATCTGCCAAAGCGAAGTGTATCATGGCTTTGTACGTCCCCTTACCACGAAAAGCATGAGCAATCCGCGAGCTTCTTATAACGACACTTTTACCTCCATCAGTGATGTTTAGCGCTGTGAATCCGATGATTTTGCCAGTACTTGTCTCAACGCAGAATGGATACCATTTATCGTCCTCAATCCATTGTTCCAAAACGCTGTTTGTGTAATCTGTGCCTTTATAAAGACCCTCAGAAAGTGCTTTTACCTTCCCCAAATCTGAGAACTCAACTTCTCTTACATGAAATTCATTTAGTGAAAGTACTGATGTAAAGTTGTGATGTGCCATGTCTGTAGCGGGCATGTAGATTTCTTGACGTCTGATGTTGAGAGGCCGGGTAACATAAGATAATTTTCTGCACACACAGTTTCGATCTGAACTGCAGAGGTAACAGCATTCGAGTGATTTCTGACCAGTATGATTTTAGTAATTTCGCAGTCCCACTGAGACTATCCTTGAAAAAGCAGTCTATCTTGGTGCCCCCCTGGCATCCTGACGAAGGACGGGCATTGTAAAAGTCACCGCAATCATACAGCGACTTTTTCCTTGAAAGGGCATTATATCCTGGTATTTCCCTGATATCCACACGCAGGATGGCCACTCTAAATATAACTGCAATTCTAAAAGTCGGTTTATTTAATGCTATTCAGCTATTCAAACGCTTATTATCTGGATGTTCCTTTCAATAGGTTGAACTGATTCTGCAGAGATAAATCCATCCTTTTATGTATTATTTCACCTGAAAATCCTCCCAAAGTAGACATTCAAATCACATATCAAAGGAACATAAGAGGTACATCACTACGTGCATCGATATGGGAATATCTGACATAACCGAAAACCCTTTGAACATGCCCCTTTACTAATGCCAACCGAGAGGCACTTTACTCATTTGGAAAAGCAGTCGATACTTTCCAGAATAAAGGATTTTCCCCCTTTTTTCCCTGTAGTTTTATGAAAAACAAAAGGATTTAGCCAAAAGCGTACGGTATATTTGGGGTGAAATGATCCTCGATTTGACACATTATTTCCCAGGACCTTATTCTTTGACGTCAAATTTAGCTCAAACAATATGTCGATTGTTTGGAAGCAGTTTCTCGTTTCATTAAGCTGTCAACAGGCAATCAACATGTCTATTCATCCTTGTAAGGAAGCGTAAACAAACAACGCTTTATTCTGCAATAATGGCTGCAATGCCTGAACTTTGCATCACAAAAATCTTATTAAAACTTTCGCTTCCTGTTTGTGAGGTACCCCCGTCCTTCCCGCTTGTCCAATCATAAATCATGATGTCCTTTCTTTTTGTCATTTTAATCCAATCCAATGCACTTCCTTTGTTTGTTGCCGGTAGATCCTGGTTTCCCTGTGATATCTTCTGGTCAAAGTTGAAGTAATTACTAAAATTGTGATAATTGCCTTCTGAATTTACTTACTCTATTTCTCTATTTTTGGTCATCTGGTTTTATGCTTACTTTTAAAAAAATTCTTTTTAGTTTTCTTTTATGGGGGGGGGGGGGGGTCCTCTCTCGATTAGTCTATCTACATTGAGGACTCCTCCTTAGACAATCTTCCGAAATACAAACTGTAGCGTTTCTTATGTAATATTTATTTTCATTGTTTTTCCCTTGTATGTAGATTTTGATTTTCATGTATTTAGAGATATTTATTGTATTTGTAGTATTTGTATTGTATTTAGGATGATTGTCAAATGAAATGAAACTGAAACTGTAACTGGTCGCCTCGCAAAGCAGGATAGAAGGAGATATAAAAGCTAGACGGGGCTCGCCGGAAACACTCTTTCATCAGACCCTATTATTACTATATTGTAGGTCTGTCAAAGATCTTGCAAGACTGAGTTTAAAGGTACTTATCAAACGTTTCTTCTCATGATAAATTTCGATTCTTAGACCCCATTTCCACGATAGCGTTTTCATTTTCATATCAGGATTGGCGTCGTGTTTCCACGAGGACGCACCGATCCAATACGCTTCACACCGTTTTTGCGTTTCCAAATAAAAACGCTCTGAAAGTGGCATGAAACCAATCCGATATACTGTCAACAGTTGAGTCCTTCCGGTATAAACTCAATACAGAACCTCATTATCAATCCTACGAGCCCCCCATTCACCTGGGGCGCTGCGCAGGATCCACAGTAGATGCAAAAAGCATACAATGAGACCATGTCGAAACGAAACAAAACGACGAAACGAAACGACGAAATGAAACGACGAAACGAAACGACGAAACGACAGCGAAACGACGTCGTGTAAACAGAATCCCAATCCGATATGAAATGAAAACGGTATCGTGTAAACGGGGCCTTAGTGCTTGAATCTAATTTCGTTATTTTTGATTCTCCTCTCAATAACCAAAGCCCATTATTGTTTCACGTACAGTTAAATGGTAATATAACGATGTCGACGAGAATTTTTCGTTGCCTGAAGCCTTCATTAGATGTGTCCATTTTCTTTTTGTCTCCTTTCATTTCAGGATCCATCATATGTTTCTGTCCATGAAAAGGCAAAATTCATAACCCCAAAAAAGCTGGAGCAGGTAAGAAAACGAATGAATGGTGCTTGCAACATCGTTTAAGTTATCGCAGTCCTGACGTGGCATCGGATGTGGAAGAGAGTCTAGTACATTATCTGTTAGTTTTTATTCGTTTGTAATGTAGTTGTAGTTAGTTGAACGTTGCGTGTCTTTTTATATTGGCCATGGGGTAATCATTGTCTTTCGCTACCCATGGTATCGTACCTGTAGTGTTGTATAGTGGTTCGAAAGGTATAATAAAATGTAGAATACATTGTAAATTTGTATATTTGAATAAGAAGTGAATTTTGTTCTTACACAGAATTGTAAAGTTTGCTTTGCCATAGTGTGATAGTTTTGCCATACCTGATGAGCCAGGAAAACGTTTCCAGTTTGAAAATTCATAGCACCAAGAGTAATTGATGGGTTGGAACGAATTAAATTCTTCTTGATGACGGAGGAATTGAAGTATTTTTGTAGTTTTTCTCGCATTTTTTTGAGGATTGGAAATATACGTAACTTCGACTTCAAGAAAATTTTGAGATTGCGAAAAGCCTGAAAAAGACCTAGGACCCTAGTCATGTATAAACCTCTCGTACAGAAAAATGAAGAAAGTACAATTTTCCATGGATGAGAGATATCGTCTGCACATTTGTTACCATGGAATTGCAACTTCAGTATTTCATGAAAATTTGCTGCTTTCGACTCCTGAGAGAGGCGATATGCCCTAACCTATTGTTTTGCCTAAGTAGAGTCCTTATGCTTTGGTCAAGTGTTTTAGGCCCTTTTTTGGCCAGGAAAAATTTATTAGACCAAGAAATTTCATAAAGTCGAATTACCGATGTTTTCAATGCTGATGAGAATACGACAAGAATGAAAAAAAAAGATACTTTGGTCTTTCAGATTTTAACTAGAATTGGAAGCATTCAAATCCGCGAACTACAAATTTCCAACAAACGCAAACTACTTGGTGCTACAAATTTTCGAAATTGTTGCACAGGGCTCAAATCTTTCATATCTTTAAACAGGTTGATGTAGAATTGTATCACATTTTTCTTTGGGTTAAAGTGCTTGAAAGGAACTTTGGGTAATTTGCTGTAAATGTGCTGTGGCAATTTTTTGATATCTTGATTAGTTTCAAAATGGCGGCATTTTGATTATTTTTACAAAAATTTATCGAAAATTTTGAAGAAGTTAGTATCATCGTAAGTCTTAAACTACTCGAGGGCAATTGATACAATCTTCAAGAAAACCATAGTTTATAGAGGTCTACAATATAGTTGCAAGCAGAAATTTGTAGCTCTTCTGGTTACAGATTTAGAAATTTGATGACGTCACAGCCTCAAAATTAATTGATGCCACCGTTTTGAAAGTGATCAAGGTACCAAAAAATTGCCACGGCTGATTTACAGCAAATTACCCAAAGTTTCTTTCAAGCACTTTAATTCCAAGAAAAATGTAACAGAATTTACCCCCATCTTTTTATAGATTTGAGCTCTATGCTGTATATTGTGATTACTAGAGTCGCTAAAATGAGCTCGCTATGGAATGACATTTCTGACGCTCTGTCTTTTACTATTCATTTGCTGTTAATTCTTTCGCTCTTTTCTTTCAGTATTATGTGGTTTGTGAGCTTCAAGACAAAATGAATTTTCTCTACTCATTTATCAAAAATCACCTGAAATCGAAAGTAATCGTCTTCATGTCGAGCTGTAAACAGGTGAGATGATATAAGTGTTCCACGATGTATTTCTAGAGCCTGTTTGTGTGAGCAGAGTTACCTCACCTGGAGGATCCGGAACTGACAGGTAAAATTCGACCTTCCCATAGAATCTTTAGTATTTTTCATAGTCCATCTCGCCGCTCAGCTAAATATTTCAAGTAAACGGTGGCTGAAACCTACCTAACTTGTCAGTGGTCGGGTGTGGCAGTTGAGCTGCTTTTCTTCATTTAAACTGACTGCTCTCCTCTGCAAAGTTTCTTTATCTTCCTTTTTAGTTCCGCAGTTCTGTGGTCCGTGATTTTGATGATTCCTTGGTCGGTCGAAACCTCGTACCTCGCAGAGGAGATTACAAACGTACCCTTGGTACTCTTTTTAAACCTTTTACGTGACTTCAACAACCTGATTGTGCAGATCTCTGTTGAACGTTCTTGCTAAATTGTGAACTTGGCAATGTCAGTGTAATTAAGGTTTTACTGACTTGAAAGTCCTCCTTTGTAATTGTTCCGTTCTTTCATCCCTTTTCAGATTTAAATATTTGTTATCTCATGAATTTCAACATCAAAGGGATGTCAAACTTGCACCCTCCCTTCTTCCCTTCAAAAGGAGGCTTAAAAAAGAAATTGTAGAGGGTTGATGGTGTCTTGTTTATGAACATTCATTTATTGAACTAGTTTTATTTCTGTTAAAATAACTGTAAATTAGGTTTTAGATTTGTAATTATATTTTTTTTGCACGGCCCCCTGCAAAGCAATCTATGCAGATTGACCGAGCTACCGTGGTTAAATAACGAAAAATGAAATGAAATGAAAATGAAATTCGACATCGTTTAAAGTTGGTCCAGGTCTACTAAAAAATAAACCTATTGTATTTGATAACTTTGACGTATGCTTTTGGATTATGTAGCGAAAGAAACAATGGTTGCATTGGTGTCTCTTTAGCCTATTTATAGCGGTCACTTAATATAGTCATGTTTGCTCCCTTTAATCTTATTTTTCTTTTTTGTAGGTTAAATTTTTCTACGAAGTTTTTCGTCGACTAAGGCCAGGCAATCCTCTGATGGCATTATATGGGAAACAGAAACAGTTAAAAAGAGTTGGAATTTATGAAGAATTTTGTCGAAAATCCAATGCTGTCTTATTTGCTACTGATATTGCTGCCAGAGGGCTAGGTACTGTTTATCATTATTTCTTTAGATTCGTTCAATCATTCTTCGTCGTCTTTCTTTTCAAATTTATATCAAAATCTGAATTGAATTCTGTAGCTGTACCAAGTCGCAAAGCGATTTATCGGCGTTAGCTGTATTATAAAAACAGGAATTATTGACACGTTGTTCTTTAAAGTAGAGTTTCATTTTGCTTCAAATTTTGCTACATTGCATTCACAGCAGATATTGCCGTCTGTAACTCAACAGAATCCACAACGCTACTCATGAAGATGGAGAGTTGAATGTTTAAATAATGTCATATTTTGTTAGACTTATGACGATGAGTCTCTTGTTTCCCTGTGCTCTTTGACTTGATGATGGCGCTTCGGTCAATAGAGACTCATAGTATTACTATGAAACACCTGGCCCTGTTTAGGCCCAAACTGAGCTATTTCTTCAGTACCAATCAGATTGCGAGATTTGTGAGTTAGCTACTATTGTCAACGTGTAAATGTGATAGAATTTTCGAGTCGATTGAAGAATTGAAAACACTCCTATGGGATAGAGATTCGAAGCCGTGATTCTTTCCTAATTCCATTGATGATTGAAGAAAATAGGGCCAAGTTTTTACTGCTTCATGATGAGTTCCTCTTGAGCAAGGTTTACGGCAGGGATACAAGGGACTCATCGTCATCAGTCTAATATTTTGTGTGTTAATTCTTGTTTACTGCTTTTGTAACTTGCATGTAAATGACACTTCGGTATCTTGCTTAACTCTGGGTCTGTTCCCATAATTTACGAAGATTTGACCACGAATAAGTGTAGTAAGAAACAAACACAGTGCAGGCATATAGAAATAAACATTTGTTTCAATTGAACTAAAATGCCAGGGACAGAATACACTAAATGCATTGGGCATAACCCTGCATCAGTAGTGATGAGAAACAGAATGCTCGGTACAGATAAACGGAAAAGGGATACTACAGACATATTTACCACGGATTGTAGGAAACTATGAATTATAAAAGTAGTTTTACATTTAGTACATAAAGATAGGCGTAATTTATTTTTCCTTTCTGTCGCTGCCTCGCCTGCGAAGGTGCTGTTTAAAATCTCACACGTGGCAGGTTGACGTGATAGGAGGCTCCTTGAGTGTTATCAAGTGTGGTGAGATTTTTCCCCTTTAAGTGGCATGATTGCTCCAGGATCCTCCAGGTCACGTCGATCTGCCACGCATAGGGATTGAAGTGGTGCCTTCGTAGGAGAGTTAGAGAAGGAAAAAACATTGATTTTGACTATTTCGATGTATCAAACGAAAATCCTGTTTTTTATTCAGAGTTTCCTACAGCCCGTGTATTTACAGTGAATTGTTTTAACTTTGTTGAATTTCTTTTGTGTTCTTTTTCATCAAGATTTTCCTGAAGTTCATTGGGTGGTTCAATTTGATTGTCCAGAAGACTCTAGCACTTATGTTCACAGGGTTGGTAGGACCGCCAGGTAAATAGACCACTTTCACAATGACGTCAATTCTTTTGAAATACTTCCATGAACATCACTTGCCTCGATATCATGTGGATCCAAATCTCAAAGGCGTGCATTGCTCTTAGCAACGCATGAAATAGTTTTGTATGTGTCTTTGCAAAATAATGATATGATATAGATTTCTTGCTGTACAGGGAATTACATCTCTTACCTCGAATTAAATTTAATTATTACACATATGTCTTTTGTTGCTTGCCATTTGTTACGAGATTAAAATTTTGAAATAGCGTTAAATAGCGGACTCATCTGAATAAACCCATGGACATACAATAAACTTGTATCCTGTAACAAAACACTATCAGTTCCTGTAAAAGAACAGCTATAATATAAGATAAACCTATAACTGGAGACAAAGCTTTTAAACCAAGAAAATCAAGTGATCAGGTAGTCAGATTTTCTTGCAGGTTTAACAGCTTACTCTCCAGTTACAGATTCATCTTATATTATTGCTGTTCTCTTACAGGATACAAGTTTATTGTGCGTCCATGGTTATTCAGATGAGTCCGCTGCTTAAGGCAATTGTAAACTTTTGTACCACTGATCATTTGGTTACAGATTGAAATCTTTACCGTTTGAGAAAAGGAGGTCAAAATTAGTCATTGACAAAATTTACGGACCCCAATGTTATTTTGCTTTAGGCGAAGCAAATGGTTTCCTATTATGAACGCAATAATTCTATCCATTGTTGAGAATGCTTAATGTTTACAACCAAGAAAGATTTTGCTTTATAAGTAGAAGCAAATAAGTAAGCGAATCATTTTGCTAAAGGCCATCCCAATCAATGCATTGAACGGGTGCTTTAAAATTGCCATACTTCTGAAGAAGTTCTTGCAACAGCTACTTGGCACATTAATTAAATGTTTAATTTAACAATCATTTGATTCTAATTTTTTGTTGTCCACAAAGGTTCATTGCACTGTTCATCTTGATAAGTCTTATTATTTATAATCTGTTTATCTAGGCAGGAATATACCCTGGATGGGTTCCTTTCTTCTTTTATTATTTATTTTTTTGAGGCTCTGGTTCCCAGGGTAGGCAGGAATACCATGAGAGGGACTTAAAACTTTATTTACGTTTAGTGTCTGTAGGCGTTCTGTGTACTTTGCTGTCTCTATTTGGTAATTGTTAAACACTAACATAATTTTTTCATAGACTGGAGAAGGACGGGCAAGCTCTCCTTGTTTTGTTACCCTCAGAAGAAGAAGAGATGATAAAGGTTTGTTTGCCTGTTTACTTAAAGGGGCAGGGTCACGTAACCGTAAACAAACCTGTTATCTCTATGATCTATATTGTTGCTCACACGTGGCTATCATGTTCCGCTCAGATTTTGGTGGATGGGGTGAATCCACAATACAGTTACTTCTAAAAGTCTACCAATATCTCTGCAATCCTTCAACGTATGAGTTTTTGGTTTATTTCTCTAGAAAATTCAAGAGTCCATCTTCAAAATAACACCTATATTTTGAGAAAAGTAGTGGAAATTCTCTGTGATATGAACGATCCAAAATCCTGAAAAATCATCGTTTCGAAACATGTTTGTTTATATTGCGTGACCCTGCCCCTTTAAGTCCATATCATGTTTGTTCTTTCTACCAGGGGGATCAGAAATGTATACACTTTTTGAAGAATCGTAAAGGATTACCTAAGGAACCAATTCGTAAAATTTTTCCATCATCTTGTTGGAGCTTCAACTTGATTTTCAATATTTTTCTCATGAATTTAGTTGCATAATTTCCTTCTGAAATTAAGAATTAGTTGAAATTCCTATTTCTTGGTATGCCCCAAATAGCTAAACATAACTCGTTTACTATGAGTTTACGTTGTTTTGCATCAAGGATGATACAAATTTGATTGCCAAAAGTAAGTTAATAACGTTTCTTTGTTCCAGGGGCATATCCAGCCCAAAGTTGAGAGAGGGGCAGCTTGCAGAGAAGGCGCCCAAGGTATAATTGAAAGCAAGCTTGTCGAAGGCGTGCAAACATTTTGGACTCCTGATTCCGAAAATTCTTTTGTTTTTCTATTGAATTAAGTCATGATTTGTATGTTTGCCCCGAATTCTTATCAAAATAGTTAGGAAAGAGTGTCTTAGGATCACGATGAGGGACGCAGTTCTCGCCAAAAGTTGGTGCCAAGCTGAGGCTCCTTCATGAAGAGGGGAAAATTGCCCCCACTTGCCCCCGTAAATCCGCCACTGCTGTGTTCAGGTTCGTTATCCTTGATTTCCTTGTTTTGTTTTCTCAGGAATTAGAGAAAAAGAAAGTACCTATACAGCAAATACGGTATGTGTGTTGAAATCTCCTCATTTTCATCTTCTTGTAACTGTACCCAATGATTCAATAAAAACAGTCCATGAAATGGCACATGACACATGAAATCATCTGGAATGATATTGTTGTGCTCCCAATCATCATTCTGAACGGATAAAGCTGGTAAACAAGCAAAGAAGCAGTCAAGCAAGCAAGCAGACAAGAAAGCAAGCAAGCAAGCAAGCAAGCAAGCAAGCAAGCAAGCAAGCAAGCAAGCAAGCAAGCAACGTTTATGTGTTTACGCAAGCTGGTTATATTGGCAGCTATACAGCTGATAAGGGCCTGCGGCACTACGGCGTGTGCCCTTTGAACTGCCTCCGAGTACTCATTTACCAACCTGGAAAGTATGGACAGCTCAGTTGGCTGTTGGCTTGTAGTTTGTAATCCCGACGTCAGGATTCGAACTCACGCGGGCAGACCCCAAAAGATTCGAACTTAAGCTATAACTAAAGCAGGTAAAGCAGGTAAAAGCCTTTGCTGTAAAGCAGAGATATTAAGGAAATCTGCTCATGATTTCTGGGCTGGTTTGAAGGGCTTTTAACGAGCTTTCTTGAGAAATCCCTCATAATTTGTGAACGGATTACTCAATTCAGTCAGGTAAATTTTAGAATGGACTGAGACATGTCCAACGTTTCGTAACATATGTGTTAATAGTATCGTCTTATCCAGGGAGCAGGGTCCTTTCAATCACGGATTGTTTTTTTAGGTAACGAATTTACCTAAAAGCTACGAGCTACGAGGCTACGAGGCCATTTTTTAACAGAAAGCTAATAGAAGTTGAGGGAATAATCATGTTCTAATATGTAGTGTGTGTAATAGAAGGGATAAATCACAGTTTTACAATTTTTCAATGTCTCTTTCATCGTCTCTTAGGCCCGATCCGAAGAAGCTTCAGAGCATTCAGAAGAAACTTGCATCATATTGTGCTCAGAGCCAAGAAGTTAAACATTGGGCTCAGAGGGTAATGAAGCTGTTCTATTATTTTATCAATTTCTTTATAGTAGGTTTTTAATAGATAGCTATGTTACAACTAATTGATGCCTACTAAAACAAAAACTATTTTAAGTTGAAATAATTACTAAGTGCAAAGTAAAATCTAATTAGTTTAACAATAAAATGTTATATTTTTACAATACATATTTACAGGTGAGTTTTCGAAATCTGCCAGCAAAAAATGTGCCGTTTTTCGTGTGAACGGGAGGCTTATCCGTCACATTTTTCACCGTTTTCAAAATGTGCCGGCATCGTGTAAACGCAATCTCAGTGTATTTTGAACAGTTTCTAGGGCATCTCAAGGTGTTTCAGGCATACGGATCACACTAGAATTAGAATGAAATTGTTTGAAAGTGAAAGTATTTTCTTTAGTTTATTTTCTTACATCCCGAAAGAAAAGTTTTTAATTCAAGGTTTACTTCTAAATACAAAGTTCGATGCTATTTAGCAGTGCTCAGCAGACGAGTCCATTTGCATTGAAAAGCTAATTATGTCAAGGTTTATATCAATAACTTTGCGTAAAATGCTGAAGTTTTTTCTTCTAAACCTTTATACATAATCGACTGTTGTGTTTTTGATCATGGTTTCAATTTGCACAAGGTTAAATGCATAGCAATTGCGAACGTTTTTGTCGGTCCTATTTCATAACTGTAAAAGGGTCTAGTTAGTAGACTGATGACGATGAGTCCCTTGTATCCCTGCGGTAAACCTTGCTCAAGAGGGACTCATAAGGACATTTTCCATGATTTTAAGACCAAAACAATCCAGAGCAATTTACAACAACCTGCCGCAGCAACTTTGTTCAAAATCTAGTCAACTGCATCATTCGAATCGAAAATTCGACATCATTGTTCTCTGCCAAATCTCGCAATCAGATTGTTACTGGAGGAATTGCGATGTTTGGGCCTAAATAGGGCCAGATTTTTCATAGTAATATTATGAGTCTCTATTGACCAAAGCGCCATCATCAAGTCAAAGAGCACAGGGAAACAAGAGACTCATCGTCATAAGTCTATATAGTTAGTAAGATTCTAAAGATTAAAAAATTGATTCGTTACATTCGTGATGAAGGCTTATTTGTTTTTTCAACAGAGCATCGTTTCATATGCAAGATCAGTGTTTCTTCAATCAAATAAGAAGATTTTCGATGTTCACAAATTACCAATCAAAGATTATGCAACGTAAGTTATTGGCTTCGGTCACACTAGGCGGTTTATCCCGTTGTTTCCTTTCGAAACAACGGACTTACAACGCTGCTGATATGACCGCTCTTTCTGTTCAAATACAACGCTGTTACGAAGTTTCGTTCTTGGGGCAAGGATCTTTAAAAACCATAGTATCCAAAACAACGGGATAAACAAAGTGTCAACCTAAATTACAGCGTTGTTTAAGCAAACTTAACCAATCATGATTTACCAAGATAATCACGCGACGAGTACTTTTTTCGCGCCAAAAAAATTAGCCACAGCACAGGCAGCTTTGTAAGAGACAAGACGGACACAATGTGACCGGGTGTCGTTGTATCGTTATAATGCCGTACTTTCTCATGTCAAAGATGAATTTCGAGGAAGTGAAACAATTCAGATTATAACGGGATTAGATTCTAGTGTGACCGTAGCCATTGACTTCTATTGGATTGTCTTATTTGCAGAAGTGATATATGGTGAAAGGACAGTCAGCCCCCTCTATATTTCAATGCAGTTGTGTAACAATTTTAGATATTTTGAAAGTTCAAGAAACACGTATCTTTTTTAAGAAACCGCTTATAAGAAACTCAACTCTCAGATTGCCAAAAATTAGGAAATTCCATTGCAAGGAATAACTTAAGAAGCTATTTAGTTG